>VFFE01006620.1:466998-552905 GCA_008921705.1 Burhinus oedicnemus | reverse complement strand
GGGAAGGGAAGGGAAGGGAAGGGAAGGGAAGGGAAGGGAAGGGAAGGGAAGGGAAGGGAAGGGAAGGGAAGAAGAATGTTCATGTTTATAAGGATTAGTCTGCTGCATCATCATCTTCAGAGTCATTATGCTTGATTTTTCATTTATACTGTGCAACCACATTTATGTTTAGGTCATCCCGTAAATGTGTATTTATTCAGCTGTGCTCCTTTTGTTTGGAACAACATCAGTTTACATACCAGTAAGAACATGTATTCTGAAAAAGAAGTAGGAATAGAATGGATCCATGTTTGGGCCATTTGGACCCAATAGAAAGTGTATCGAAAATGGGACTGCCAACATGCTGGATTTCCAGAGCCATCTGAAGACAATTTTTTTAAGCACCTGAGGGATGATGTGGAACATTCATCCCGCTGAAAGCAAATGCAACAGCCTATCAACCACTTTGGAAGTCTTGATGGTGCAGAGGAGATGCACAGAAATATCAGTGTTGGCTCCAAGTGTGCTGCCTCATGTAGATGTCATCACACGCTGCCGGGAGGGGAGGTTAGCTCAGTCCTGCAAGCAACGTACCAGCAACCATGCAGCACAGTGCGATACCCATGTCACTCACTTCATCACAAGATTTATTGCAGTGGGGTGCCACTCTGCTAACGCAGCTGACTTGCTCCAGCTCTGCATGCCCATTAGTCAGAGGTGGTTTAGGGGTTTCTGCAGGGCACTCAGCAGGAGGTGGAGATGAGACCCTGGTGCTGTGCAGGATTGTCACTGACATGTCACCAGAAACATCAGTTTAGACCATATAAGGATTAGGCTTGGGACAACCACTTGAAAAGCAGGACCTTTGTCAAGCAACTGGTGAGCCAAGATTCAAGACAAGCCATATGATGGGGGGGTTGGCCAGGCCTAGGAAGTCTGTATCAAATCACATTTGTATCCCTCCTAGTTCAATGTCCTATTTCTGACTGCAGACAGTGCCAGTTATTTCAAAAGAAATTCAGCTGTACACTGTTGCAATTTATCCCCAGGGAAAGCCTAGTTTTATATTTATGACTTGTGTCTTGAACAGAAGATTTATATCTATTTGAAAAAAAACTTGATAAACATTTAGGCTTTTGGACAAGACACTCTCCAGTCCCTGGGGAGAAACATTTTGAAAAGCCCTGGAATGGGCAATGGGGGCCTCAGACAGACTGTTTAAGACTCAAGCCTCGGGCGTATGGGAGGAGCTTATGCAAGAGCAAAGTCACTTTAGGCTTTGCCGGGTTAGGCTAGAAACAGGATAATTTCCAGGGACATGTGAAGTTCACATCTGCCATGTTAAAGGAAAGTTTCTTTTTCAGATAGCATTTACTCCACTCTGGAACTGAGGACTGATAACCAACTCAGTTCCCACCAGTGTGAGGTGCTCTGCACTTCGCAGTGAACACCCAGCAACTTCCAGTAAGTTTGGTTCACCAGTCTGTTCCTCTCTGCCCTGCCAAGCCCCATCTGCCCCTGTAAAGCGGCAGACCCATCTAATCCACAGCTGGATGAATGCCTCAGACGAATCCTCTAAACCTGCTTCCTCCTTTAGAAGCACTCAGCTAACTAAAGATTTACTAGACTGTCAGGGGAAAACAAGGCATTCAGGAGACCCTCCTGATCCCATCCTCAATCTCATTAACTTTCTGCTTTCCCAAGTGCCCTGGTGGCTGCGTGTTAACGAAGAGCTGTAATTGGTAAATGAAATTGATTACACAACTGTTTGAATGAGGCAAATTGTCCATCTCTAGAGAAAAGGTATAATTTTCTACTGTGCATAAATCAAATGCAGGTCTCTTAAAAGCATTAGGTAAGTAGAGAGCATTTCAAATTGGTTACAAAGTGCTGGACAAAGCACTTGGCAGAGGGAAGGGCATGGGCAAAAATGACCTTAGCGGCTCTTTTCTATCTCCAGTTTCTGTGATTCTATGAATTTTAATTCTATACTGCACAATTTAATTACCACATGCAAAGAGCTGCAGAAAATGGATAACCATTTTCTACTGTAGACAGACCTTTTCTGTCATCTGTTAGCTGTGAAGGTGCTTAATTGTTCCGACAGAAATGTGGACATAAAATTGATTCGTGTCTGTCCGAAGGGCTGTACATTAGGGCATCACAGCTAGAAAAAGCTGTCAGAGGTAGTCCTAAAAAAAGCCAAACCTCTCATCAGTAAAACAATCTAAATCCTGCCACACTGCAAGACTACTCAATATCTTGTCATTTAATCATCCTAATATCTTCATATGTCTGGTTTTGAATTGCAGCAGAGTAAAGGAATCAAAAGGGAATCAATTCCTTTACCCACTTACTCCATTTATAATAGCCGTTTTACTAATGCCTAGTTTTGCCTTTTCCTTCTTAGTTAGAGGAGAAATGTGTTTCTAGGCTGTTTTTGGAAACAGGGAGTAATTCCCTTTCCTTGTGAGAAGCAGCATTAATGTCACATCTTCCAGTCTCTACTAACCTCTACTAACCTTAGAGAGGTCCTCCAAGCCTGGTGTCAGGTTTGTTCTGAACAGTCTTCATATTATGCAGTTGCTCCTGAAGTTGAAATGACAGTATAGAGACAAAAAGATCTCAGTGTCTGGCCATATAAATTCCTAAATTATGAGCCTGTATATTCATGAAATATCCCTTATCCCTTAACATTTCTGTTTGCTGCATCATGATTTTCTGATTTTTTTGTCATTTTTACTGGTTTCAGAATTTCACATATTGCTCTTTGCTGTTGCTGTTGCTGTTGCCTCGTCAATTCCAGTGCTTCAAACTTGTGTGTTCTGGTGCGCAAGCCTGATGTAGTCCACCAGCAGAGCTTTCTTTCCTAGGCCAGCCAACTTTTCTGTTATAAGTGACAGGCTTCATGATTTAACATTTCTTGTGCATAAATATGCATCTTATTCTCATGCTACACCTGGGCAGTTTCATCTCACAAATTCTCTGTTGTTGCAGGAATTAAGGAACTGGTGGTATATTTGATCTTCCTATGGTAAGTTATACTTTGGGGGATTGGTCTGTGCTTGTTGTAAGGTAACAGTGCTCTGCGATATGTGATGAGTAGCGTTTGGTGATGGATGTTTAGGGTGCTATGTTCTTTCATTCCCTCTAAACTAAAAGCTTAAAACTTGCGACAGCTGTAAGATAGGTTTTACACCCCAGATGATATCCCCAATTATTATCTTATTTTTTCCAAGTGGAGCTATTACTTTTAAGTGATTAACCTGTGCTCAGCAACAGCTTCTTATATTGTGCTTCTCTTGATTTTTTTTTCTCGTTTGCATTGCATTGATTTGTTTATGTAGTGTTTGATATGTTATAAAACCTAAAATGATCCTAGACATAAAATCCCTTCATCTTCCAAGATTTCTAAAAATGCCTAAGGATGGCAGGTGTCTGAGATTTTCATCAGTATTAGGAGTTTAACTCCATTTGATAATCCCAATAGAAATGATTAATTCAGCATGGTTCATTAGTCCATAAAGGTAACTACCCCACCATTCATTATAACATGAATTTAGACAAGAGGATTAGGACCTTAAGTAGCTAAGACTGGATCACAGGAAGATGGAGTGAATAGTTTTTTCAATAAGGCGACAAAAAATAATTTATATTCAAATGCTCTCACTCCTGGTGGCCTGATTTATTCCAACTCCCTGCACCAGAAAGGAAAGCACTATGTTCTGTGAATGTGCTGAATAATGAACTCTCCCTAAAAACCTGGTGTAACAGCCAAATAAACACTTTAGCCATGGCAAGGCAGCAGCAGGAAGGTGCTGAGACTTGCCTAAAGCCACACAGGGTGTTAGTGTCAGAGATCAGATGAGGATTTTGCAAGTTACTCATCAGCAATCTCACTTGACTTGATATCTGGCAGATACTCACAAAGAAACCTGGCAAGCTTTACCGGTGCTCCTACCACTGACACTGAGGTAGGATCTGAAGACAAGTATGCATAGGATAAAGATTCTGCCACAGCTTCCTTTCCCTGTAGTGTGTATGCGAAGACAAAAAGGATCTGGCAGAAAGGTGCAAAAACTTTAGGTAGAAGCTGTAGCATACATTCTCTGAGACTGTGAAGTAAATTGTGCTGGGTGGGGACTACGGTTTGCTGAAAAATCACTGTGAGCAAGGAGGTGGCCCTGCAATATGTTACTGCCACCATCCAGTTGATTTGTTTCTTTTTTTTTTGTCAGAAAATGGATCTCCAGGATCTATCTGAAAAATGCAAAGTTTGCCAAGTGTCAGTCATTCTTACTCTTTTTTGGACAGGATCCTGAATGCTGCTGGTCTAATAAGTTCTCTGGAGCTAACTAATGACCATTGTATGAAACTCTACCAATACAGCTTTTGTCTTTGATATGACTCCTGTATTTGGGACATCTATTCCCTAGCGTCCCTTCAGGAAGACCCACTGACCTGGGCTTGCTGAATTGGTTACTCAGATAATTCCCTCTAACAGGAGGGAACCAAGCGAATTGACTTGGGTTTTTTCTAGTTACTTTCTTTAAGGATTGCATGCCAGATAAAATAATAAAGATAAGGATTTCTTAAACAGAGGATCATACCCACATAGCTTCACACATGTATACTGTACCATTCCTAGAATCCCTGAAGAGACTTACGAGTAGGGTGTAGGGAGATAAAGGGAAACTTTAAAAGCATTTCTTCCCTCCTTTATAATGCTTATAACTCTTAACAACCTGTGGATTTTGATCAGTACCTTCAAGACAAAAGGCAAAGTTCCCTTTTCTGTTCACTCTCCAGCATTTGGTAACAGTTCAGTACTTGTAGCTGAAGAACATATGCCATTTTTAAAGCGTATTGCAATGTCATTTTTCTCCCCACAATGCAATAGTCTGATTTCCCCAGCTCCTTCTGTGGGTAAGTGGGCAAGGATGGACAGCAACAGTGAGCGTAACTAGTGGCATTACCCACTGTCACACCAGCATAGCTGCCCGTTTCATGCTGCCTGTTTCATGCTGCTCAACGAATGATTGAATTCACAGTAACTGTAACATCTAAAACAATCTTCCCTAACCCAAGTGGAATTCAAAATTGGACAGAGATGTATTCCCCCAGCTGCACAATTCCTACAAAAGCACTATTTAACACAAATGGGTCAAAGTCATTCTCAGTGTAATTCCACTGAAACTGTTGGTGTGAGTCAATCTGAAATTCAGTAAGTGGTGCCTAAACCCTTTCCAGCTCTGGGCATCAAAGGCTATGATGTGGTACAGCAAGTGGGAAACAGAAGCAGCAACAAGAATGTAAGAGCAGAAAGTCTAAATGAGGACAATCTAAGCCTGATCAGCATTTTTCTTCATGGTCCAGGAGGGTTTGTCACACAAATATTACATATCTATATTATAATTGCACATGTACAATGCAGTTATACAGTTGCACATAAACATTTGAAGGAATTTTTGTTTCATTTCAAAGGTTTCCAAAATGCAAACCAGGGACGTATTACAGTTATGTCAGGCAGATTGGGAGCCACCTTAGTTTTCACAATCATTGCAAATGCCTTCATGAAACAGATACTTTTTTTGACTAGATTAGATCAAGAGCCATAACAGAGATAGAGAAATATTAGATAATCAGAGACCATTTCAAGTAACAAATGTTTTGTTATGTCTGCTCTAGCACTTCTGCTCACTGAGAATATTTAGTCTGTTGGGAATCAAGTGTTTTTTACTCTGGTGGCACCTAGTCTGTTCACTGACATGGTGGGCACATGGAAGAGAAAAATGAAGTTATTTTAACCACTAAAACACCACTCCAGTGAGAAAAACAACCAAAGCTCTAGAGAGTGTTGAGATTTGTGATTCATGCCCAGGGATTGTCACAAGGTAAGCAGCAAATGATCCCAGGAGAGATGGTAGGGACTTAAAGAGTGCTTTTTCTCAGAGCCGTTCCACATGTGAGGCTGAGAAATCTCAACAGATATTCTCTGATGAGGTAATAGAGTCATTGGTCACTTATGATTGCTAAAAATCTACTGCGAGCTTTTGTTAAGAATGGAGCTGGCAAGGAGATTTGGGATTTCAGCGTACTTAATGATATTTTACCTGCTTATGTTACTCTGCATTTTCAATATTATGGAGTATGATATTTCTGCAAATTGCTGGGTATTAATTTTAGGAACAATAAGGAGAGCTACTCAGTGACAGATGACTATCAGTTGTCACTCATAAATTGCGGCTAATGTTTGTACCTACAGCTGAGCAAGTACTGCCCAATAGTTTAAAAATTATATATCAATTAACCATTGTAGGAGCAATTGTCTGTTCTTGGAGAAAAAGAAAGAAACAAACATATAGTTGTTCAGGTATATGTCAGGTGGATATTTATATTGTTCTTTTGAAATTTATCTCTTTTCCTGCTTTTTCATTGTCCAACCAGGCAAATTAAGTGCCCTCTTGCACAACAGAAAAAAAGATAACACAAAACACTTAGACACAGTTTTAAATAGAGAGTTTGCTGGTAAGTAGGTGACTAAAAAAATTCTCAACATGTTCATTGAACAATTATGAGCAAAAAAAAGAACCATAAAAAACAATATGAAAAAGGCTACATTTATACAAAAAAAAACACAAGAAGATTTGCACACTTGTTTCCAGTGGGATCAAAAACATTACGTAAGTCCGAGGATTTGAATTAGAATTAAAATTCTAAGACTTTTTGTTTCAAGTGCTGCAATGTCTCAGTGACAGCAGTAAGTAGAAAGTCCACCTCACACGAAGGGCCATTCCACAACAGTGTCACATAGAAACACAGCATTATTTCTCACCATTATGTTTGCTGTCTGGAATCTTGCCACAGCGAACTGGGTGGACTTGTCATTGGCTTAGCTTTAACCTCAGTAATGAAAGTCATTGATATCACATACATGCTCAGTCCTACCAATCAATCAAGTGAACTAGCAGCATGCAAGCTACTGGACCAGTTTGGAGTTCCAAGCCTACACAGCTGCTCCATTTGATTTTTTTCCATGCTTCTCATAAAATAATCATAAAATTCACCTGATTTGGAGCTTTCCTGTGCTGGATACTTAAGCAGTTTAAGCTAAGCCATATCATTACATTATACTTTGTGTTGAATGAACCAGGGCCTCGGTTCAAACAAACATTAACAGCTGCCTGTAGTTCTACCTTGAGACTGACCATTCTCTAGAAGGTTTGTGATGGCAGATGAAGGACTGTGGTTTGAAATATTTTTTTCTTTTTTAGACTTTTGGGTTTTATGTAATCAACAGTGAAGCACCAAGCAAAGCTGATTCCTGGATGGAATCCCTACAAGCAGAAACTGGAAAACAGTGCCTTTAAGCCAAGCACAACTTTGCTCTGGGGCATTCAAAACCTATACATAGGTCAGTGTTTTCCTTGGGACTCCTCTTCTAGAAATGTAAGCAAAGTCCCAAGTCAACACACTCTAGTGTGGCCTTTTTCCAACTTCCGTTATTTTTTAGCTTTGGCCTGTATCTTCAAGGCTGGTATACACAACATCATGGACTGTTCCCTCTAGGTATTTGAAAGTGGAATAGTTAACTGTATAGGCAGGTTGGTAGTAGATAGGCAGATAGGTTGACATAGTAGTCAAGATGTACTTGAGAAAATAGGGAAAGGGAAAAGTAAAAACAGCCCAGGACACTTTCCTAAGAGATATAGCATGACTGTAAACCACTCAGTTTCCAGTGAATGTAGATCTCTGCCAAACATCTGCTTAAATGTTTGCTCCCATAATCTCAGCCTACCTTTAAAAGGTATTGCCTTTAGGACAAGTTTCTATCACCCAACTGTTTTGTTTCTTTTAGTCTTTTCTTTTGCTGCTCCAGTTAAAGTCATTTTTCATTTAAATGTGGTAAACATAACAAACCCTTTCATGAAATGTTAGAGGTCAAGTACACTCCCCATTTTATTTAGTATACATTTCTTTACTTCATTTAAAAGAACAATAGCAAAACCACAAACTGAAACCAAATATCATCAAGCACTGAAAACAAAAGGGTGCTTATGGGATTGGAGGGCTGGAAAAAAAAAATAAATTATTTTCCAAAGCATTCAGAAAAGCACATTTGATCTTCTTATTTCATTCTTTAGTGCCTGATATTTCAACCATCCATTCTGGGTTTAATTCTGTGTGGTCCTACCAGCCAGTCTGGGGTCTGTTCCTGATTGTACTGCTTATCTACTGTGTGACATGGATTAAAGCATATATCCTTGTGGTGCCTAAAGACACCTGAATTTAAAATGGCTGAAGAGGTGTATTTAATAATATAGCTTGATGCCAAAAGACTTATAAATAAACACTCTCCTTCTATTCATAGTACCTAAATGGGAGATGGAGTGGATCCACTTTGTCTCAATCGTAATTTTTTGTGTTTGGTGAAGCTGCAAGGTATACTCTGGGATTGTCTAATGCAAGTTACTCTGCATCTACCCTTAGATGTTGGAGCAAGAGCTCCTTGGACTATGAGCACCACTTCTGTGATTTCTTCATCAGAGGATTCCCCACTCCTACTGCGCGTGAAAGGGAGAAGGCAGCCCCACTGGCACGAAGCTCCTTACAGTATCACAGTTACTCTAAGATATTCTGCTCACTCTTTCTTGCTTCCTCTATCCTCAATGTCTGAGCTCAGTCCTGCGCTTTGATTAAGTACTGTATCAGGAGTTCCTTTGCCTTAACCTTCCTTATTTCCAGACTGTAAGTGTCATTTTTAGGTGTTTCAGTATTTCTGTCTCCAGACTTATCATCTCACACTTCCAACCATTTCTTTTAAACAATAATTTTAAATAAAATAAAAAATACAGACCCCAGGAGGGGAAATAAAGAGAAAGCCAACCTCCTACACCACTAATTTCTGTCCTTTTCTAGTTTCGTGCTTCATAAGATCTCTCTCATGGACTCTGTTCTGTCTTGTGTTTTGTCCAATCTAAGTCTAACAAGATGAAGGAGCTTTTGCTATCATAACAGCTAGGGAAGTGGTTGAGTCACCATCCCAGGAAGTATTTAAAAGACCTGTAGACATGGTGATTAGGGACAAGGTTCAGTGGTGAACTTGGCAGTGTTAGGTTAATGGTTGGACTTGATGATTTTAAAGGTCTTTTCCAACCTAAATGACTCCATGATTCTATGACTGTGTTCCTCTCTCTGGCTAATCAGAATGAAAGTCCATTAGTGGAAAATATATACATGTATCCCTATGGCAACTTGTCCTAGACAACCAGTCTATCCTGTAGCTAGCCTGCGGATCCTCAGGTTTTCCCACTTACTAGCACCTGGGCAAGCAAAACCCTAAGACCTGCAGCCCCACTCCAGCTGTTGGTACTCACACACACACACAGGCACACTACCTGGCACACTACATATCGCTCCAGTAACTGGCCTCAGACAATCTGTGTGTCCATTAGCTGGCTCTTGGATCCCCTTGTCTTCCAGCTGCATCATGTACAGACACATACACATGCGCATGCAGCATGTCTCTCTGCTAGTTTGTCCAGACCTAGTGGCTGGCTTTCCTAGGAACTGTCTCTCAGACCCTCTAGTCTCTTCAGTATACTGCCCTGACTTATGGTCACTCCAGTACTTGGCCTGACATACACAACAGGCACACTATCCACTTTCTTCAGTTACGAGCACCAAAGACAAATGGGACCTTGTGTCTCATGGAGTCCTCTCCAGTGGCTGGCACTTAGGCCTCCATACATACATGTGCACACAGAATAGAGAGCCCCTTACTTGGGAAAATAGTCAGGAACAGACTTTACTAAGAAGACAGGATGGAGCGTGGTGACCAGGAACAGAGAATGGCCAGGCAAATGTATTGACCAGCAACCTGTTTACATGTGACAGCTGCTTTTATAATCTTTTCTATCTGTTTTCCCACACTAGTTACCGAAGGTCCCAAATGACCTTGATCCCTCCTTTCCCAGACCTTGGTTTCTCCCCATCCCAAAAATGGTCTTCCTGGCATCCCATGATGAGTCCCATACCCTTCTAATCCCCTCAGTCTGTAAGGTGACCAGGGAGAACATCTCCCATGGACTCATCTGGTGGATCTCACATCTGGACAATGGGGCTGATTGTTGTCCTGCAACAGCCCTGGGAATAACTGGGTCAGAGTACACTGTTGGCTCTGCTCAGGTTTTGGAGGTTCTCCACAAATCATTGTTCCTCTGTGGCCTGCATGTCTGTGACTCTATGTCTCTGTGCATCTGCTTTTCCTTTCTGCCCTTTCTCCTTCCCCTCCAAAGACAAATCTTTTAAACCGAAGTTCAAATCTCAACCATGTTTTTCAGAGCACCAGAGATCTCAAAAATGCCAAGTCCTGAAACATTTTGTGAAAATGAGCTGTTGGACACCAGAAAGAGACCTTGTTAATTGTTCACTCAGGGGAAGGATGGAGCATGAGTTCAGCCTTTGTTAGATACAAGAAAATCCACACCAGTGATCAAACTTAAGATATAAACCTATGGGAAAGTGGACTGTGTTAAGCTCACTATAAATAGAATGAATTTGAGCAACAGTTAGAGGCTCCTTGACAGACTGGAACATTTTGTGCTGTATGTATGAAGTTAGGAGCTCTGGAGCCCATATTGCCATACTAAGAAGCTTTTTTCCTTGCAACTAGAAATAAGAAACATGAACACAGATAATGTGACAAATAGCACATTACTGGGAACGTCATTGCTTGGGTAGCCTGTGATTATGGCAAGAAAAGCACAGAAGTTGTAATCGTAAATGGGATAAAATAAAATTGTGTTTGTGTGTGTAATAATATTGAAGTAAACCTAGCTAGATCCAACAAAAATATTGAACACTGAAAAGAGAATTAGTAACTTAGTCTGATAACACGTTGCACGTGGACTTCAATGCCACATGATAATAAACCAAATAGCATGTCTCTTACTTTATTTGAACCCACATAAACCAAGTGTTATTTTTAAAACTTAAATCCTGAAATAGTCAGTCTAATACTTCAAAATCTCCCTTTCAGTTTGTATAAGATTATGTCTATGTGTATCTCTGTATTCATTAGAAAGTATTAAAATGTATTGTTTTAATTTATGTGCCATCTATGCATTTTCTTATTTATTCCATTCACACTGTTTCGAAAGATTGAAGGGAATAGTACAGAATGGCAAGATACTGGGTTCATGTGATGCTATGATTTTCCCTGAAGAAGCAAGATTTGCCACAGCAAGCAGCATTACAGTAACAGAGGCATTTAAAATTGAATTCAAGTAGGGTGTGTACAGGTATGCTTTTATGAATTTGATTTCAGTGGGACAAGTTCATGTGCAGGATTATATTGGATTCAAAGCAGCACTTGCATATCCTCATATTTCAGTGTTACAAAACCCACACAGATAATTTCCTGCCACACAGCTCTGATAAAAACACCTAAATATGGCTGGAACGTAACAGATGAGAAGAGTTGTTTTTAAAGGCTGCTTGCTACAGGTTAAGTGGGAGAACAACAGTTTTTCATTTACTCCTTTGTAGATATGCAGTGAGGAATTCCAGAGAAAGATATAGATTTAGCAACAAACAGATGACGTGGTTGGGATGTCTTGGTCTAATGGTATTTTGCATAAATTTTTTTTTAAATGGAGGAATTTATTCCAGATCCTTATCCAAACATTTGTTTGTTTAAGCAGTTTCCACAGTAATTGGCCGTTGGAAACACCCGGAGTCTTATAGACCTGGCATGATGGGCCTGCTCTTAATTTATAAAAATAAATCACAACTTAGATGTCACTTTTCAGTTCCATGTAGGGAACTGATAGCCAGCTGGAGAATGTTGACAATATGGTAGCTTACTTTTTTTTTTTTTTCATACAGTCGCAATGAAATTTCTTTTCAAGGTTGCCCAAAATCCCAAGACAATATAACAACACCAAGACTAGTTAGCACAAACCAGTACTTTGTGTCCTCATTGTTTCCAGTGTGGAAAATGGCTTTTGGTGAACTGTACATCACAGGACTCTTCAAATTACATACACACATACACAGATGCCATATAGCTGGATATCTTTCTAATGTAAGGTTATTCCCTGCTATTAATTTCCTGAAGCTGTATGAGCATCTTCCCCAAAACTGGCAACAGGCACCAGCTAGAGCTGCCTGGAAAACAAGAATTTCCATTTTCATTAACATCTTAGAGGCTTCAGCATTTGTTTTGTCCTGCTGTTTTTGGAAGAAAAAGCACACTGGAATAAAAATTGCACTGGAACAAAGTTTTCCCCTCTTAGGAGAAATAAGAAAGACCAGCCCTACCTCTGCAATATGTATTGAGGGACAGACAGCACAACTGTGCTGTTGAGGAAGACTAAGATTCAGACCCCTGCTTTATCTCCTTTGGCCACCTGGATGACTGTTGTGGCCTCTGGGCTACAAAATCAGCCTGTTGTCCTCATTAATAGACTTTAAATTATTTATATATTAGCAAAACCAATGCCAACCAGAATAAACAGCCTTTGTTGAAGTGGTAATTTCCAAACCTACTGAAATACCTCCTTAACCACAATAATTAGTAGGGGCTCACAATAGAACCACAGAATCCATGAACACTATGTCTGCGCAGGTAAAATAAGACAAACTTTATCCAATGCACTAAAAGCTAGTTAAAAAAATGAACAACTCTTTTGCACCAGGATGAACTTTTCAACAACAGACAAAGGGTAGGAACATCCATTACTGACAGAACATTTTTCACTAAATAATAGTTCTATTTCTGACCTGACAGAGATGATTTTACAGGCTTTACTGACATTTGTTATTCCATTAGATACTAAAACACACTGACCTGATACAGATACTGGTTTTATAGCGCATTGTAATCTTGTCACCCACATACTGATCTCAGTGTCACATACATAGCAAAATAACCCTCTCCTCCAAAAAATCTAACTACCCTTTTTCATTTCAATTACCTAAATTGTCAGTCCAAATGGAATAATTTAAGACATTTTAAACCCCATATTTAGCTTTAAGTCTCATGCTTTGACAGACCCAATTGTATGGATTTTTTTTTTCAGTAGCTTGTTTCTCTGGACTAAGAAGGTACTATATTTCCCTATTGCACTTGCTTCTGTTTCTCCTCAGAGTATTAGCTACAACATTCTTACCATTAAGTTTTATTCAAGTTTCATTTTGATTTCTGATTATTAGCAACAAAGGTGAAATCTACTATTCAAAGCAGATTTTGCTACATCATCCTCCTGAAAGGGTCTTGCAAAGCTTTTCCATCGCTATTAGTAGTTGCTGTCAGATTTAAGATGTCACATAACCTGTCTTCTACATAATTCCTGTGTACTTGGCTAACTAAAATGGTCCAAAAAAATCAAATTGAAGCCATCTGCCACTTGCTGCTGCTCCAAAGATGCTGTTCTCAGCTGTGTTTCGTCCTCTCACTGCATGTGACACGCTATTGCTCCAAAGGCACCCAGTGAACACGCTATTTTGACACTTACAGAGACAAAGAGACATCTGCAAGACAGACTGGAAATAATAGGTCTGTGGATTTTAGGGAGGTGAATGAGAAGAGATGCACCAGAAAGGACTGACATAAGGAATGCAAACCATGCAGTCTTGTTTGTTTTGACAGGAGCAGAGGAAAAGTAAAAGTGGATAAAATGGAAGGGATATTTCAGCCAAAGTCCAATTCAGCTACCTTTTATCTGTTTCTATTTTGCACAGCTAAAAAGAGTAAAAACCAGTAACAAAATACTACATTATTTTCATGTTAGAAAGTATAACTGAATATATCCCAGAAGCAGCTATCTTAAGTAAAAATGTATCAGAGTTATAAAGCTACTTTAAAGCTTACTAAAGCTTTCTAAGCCAGTTATTAATAGAATCGTTTGATTTTTAAAATACTAATGAACACATATTTAAAAGTATATATGACACAGTTTATAGTTACTATTAAGGGAGAACTCTAAATCTAATATAACTTTTAAAGTCTCTTGTTTCTGGACATAAAATGTTCAGAATAATGAATGGTCAGGATAATAATCAGTCAAGATAATGATGGTTTGCCTGCACTTATGTGCATGTAAGTGGGAATACTGTGTATGAGGAAACAGAGGATTAGGCCCCATTCACTTTAAAAATATTTTAAAATATTAAAAATTATGATTTTAAACAATGGTAAAAAATCACTCACTCTCTAGTGTAATTGAGATAAAAAAGTAGGCTGCCATGTACGCTAAGAGGTCATCCAGTGCATTCTCCTAGCAGGGTTACATATAAGCAAACTTCAGTCTCATAACTCACCTGGCAAATGTTTTTCTAAATTACTCTTCAAATCTCCAGTGAAAGACTCCACAGCTTCCTGAAGCAAGCTAATCCAGCACTTCACTATCTTGCCATTAAAAAGCTTTTTTTGCTAATGCCCATCCTAACTCTGTTGAGGCAATTCAAACACATCATGTCTTGTCCTGTTCATAGTGGCTATTATCATGTCTCTCCACATTCTTCTCTTCCCTAGACTAAACAAACCCAACGCTTTAGATCTTTTCTCACAAGTTGTATTTTCTGGACCTCTAATAATTCTTCTTGTTCACCTCTGGATTCTTGCCAATTGGTACAGACATTTCTCGAACTGTTATCTGCCCTTTGCCGGACACAGTATCCCAGACGGGGCTCTATTCATATGGTGAATAGGTATTCCTTCCCCTACTTTATACAGTCTGTACGAGGATTGCTTTTTTGCAGCAGGATAAATCTGCTGACTCACATTCAAATTCCCTTTTACATATCTGCTGCCTATTCAGTTGCTCCACACATTGCATTTGTTCCCTTGACTGTTCCTACCAAGGTACAGCACTTGTTTTTCCTGAGGTTTTTCTTCTCACTGGGGCATTTCTTTGAACTTTTGAATTAAAAAGAAAGCAATTTCTGAGTTCAAAAGATGAGATGCTCCAATCCAAAAGAGAAATTGTACGTAGGTTTATAATGATGGAAAGACAGGGAAAAAAATGTTGCCATATAAAATTAGATGCAGTTTCACTACTCCACAGTTATCATTAACACAGCTCTAATCTCTTATTATAAATGGTGACAGTAAAGTGACCTCTGGTACAAATTACTTCATTCTGGCAATATTTGAATTTTGACTTAATAAAAGTAATCAATAAGTTCTTATTTATCATTTGTAAATAAAAAGAAAAAAGTATGTGATCATTAAGCAAATGAATGAATAAATGGACTTCAGAGAAAGGTGAATGGATGTGTGGGACTTCCAGTCTTGTCTAAAAAATTCAGGAAAAGAGCTGCATTTCTTCACTTTCTGTTAAATTTTTAGAGTAGCAGTGTTCTTTTCAAATGAGAAAATGAGGAAAAGTCTTTATCTACAAAGAAATACTTCAGTCAGAAGTCAACTTCTTGCCTAGGAACACGAATTGTTCCAAGATCAGCAGAATGTCTGAAACCTGATTCTCTGGAGCTCCAGGTTTTGTGGTTGAGCTCTTCTCTGAATAACAAATTCTAGCCAAAGCTTCTTTCATGACTAGAGCACTAACATTGCCATTGCCACTCTGGTTTCTGATACTGTATTTGAGCTTCTGCTCCAGGTTTTCTCTCAGTAAAGACTGCTTTGGATCTTCTTCTGTCCCAACCATCAATTTATTGAAATTTGCAATTTAGTGCCTCTGAAAACTGAAGTTACCTGTCATATCTAGCTGAAATTAGAAAAGGGTTTCAAGATTATGAATGGAGTGGACAATAACAGACATCAAAACTGGTTGTCAGCATCAATCTTATTTCCATAGGAAATCGAGCTAGAAAGCCTGCTGCTGTCTATGCACTATCACGTGTCTTCTTACAAAATACAAACTGCTTTGTTCAGGCTTTCTAGAAATAAATGGGACCAAAAAGAAGGTCTTGCTACAAAAGAAACTTTTTGAGGATCTGGGTGTGAGACAAAACCAAGGAAAAGGCTCCCGTTGGCCAGAGAGGGTTTGGGTAAAACTCATACAAACACTGAGATAAGGGGTAAAATGAAAACTGAAATTTCATGCTTAATTGTAGCTGGCATCAGTGAAATCCTCTCTCCTAATTCGCTCTGCAGCAACAGCAAAGACATTATAATGACACTATCATTTAAATACCAGTGATAATAGTGCAGAAGAACAGACACATTACAATTTGAGCTGGACAAAGCCTTTAGGTTTTCCATTTTAAATAATTTACCCGTTTCTGTTACTTTCCCCTCTTCCTTTAGAGCTATTGGGAACTCTCAGGTGTCAAAAGCAAACTCCGTAAAAACTGTGGAAAACACTATGAAAATTTATGAGATCTCAGCCTAGATGTTTTCTATTTTCCTGTATCTGAAAAGTGGAGCAATAGCCTACTTGTCAATTTTCTGTTCTGATGCATTTCCTTTTTTAAAAAGTAAACAAAATCTATTCCTCCTCTCCTCCCTTCCAAACCAAAGAACTGACAGGCTTATAACTACATATATTTCCACTTAAACATTTATTTCTGAGGAAAAGGATTTTTAAAAAGAGAGAGAGAGGAAATAAACTAGCAAAAGTATCTCTAATCTGTTTTGAACTTGATCATTAAATTGGTAATTTTTCCTACCTTCTTGCTTTTCCAACGTCCCCTCTGTCTTTCCTTCGGAAATTCCTTGCATTGTTTCAACAGCAGTTCCTAGTTCATTAATTCAGGCTTAGGCATCCAGTTCTTTTAAAACGGGGTTCCCTCAATCATTTTCTCGTCATGCAAGTAACCTTCTTCTCAAATAGTATTTTTTTTCTCTCAAAAGCAAATCCACCAGTATTATATTTCCCTATCAGAGAACAAATACATGAATTACAAATTCTTCCTTCTTCCCCCCACAACAGCCCATTGATTTCATGCACACTTTCCCAGAAAATCCAGCAGCTTCACATTCTCCCTGCCCCCAAATCCATCAGGTTTCCCATTCCCACAGTCTACTCTGGCCCCTCTGAACACACCATGCTTCTTATTCCCAAGGTCTCAACAAACAACCCAGAAGCAAGGTGTCTTCTCTGGCAGCTCTTCCGTATAACAGCACCAGCATGACAGTGGCAGCAGATGGGCTGCCTTGCAAGCCTCTGCTAACAGCTCGACGTGTCAAACCAGCCTTCCTGAGGGGCTCTAATTTTTGGCTCGTTGGCAGGCTAGGAAGTGGGAGAATCCGACCTCCCTCGCTTCTGTACATTAGACAGGAAACAAAAGCCTTCCCCTCCCTCACTGATTTCAGAGAGACAGGCTTAAGACCTTCACGTTGTGCAGACAGCACAGGCTGCCCCATCCTCCTTTATTGAGCTGGAGAAGGTAAACGCTTCCCACTGCTACATCACCTGCCTTCCCATGACATGCCGGGGAGATGATTCCTGCTGTATACACCTGCCTCTCTTACTTCCAAACCACAGAAAAAGGGCGGATTGCTGTTCCTTTGCCTCAGTGATGAGCAAAGTATAGTCTGTGTGTGCGCGCGCTAAAGCTCCTCAAGCCTTTTTGAGGTGCTCTGTTTGAAAATAATAGTAATTTCTATCATGATACCTCAACTGTAAGTAATTAGTGAATTGCCAAGTATTCTATTTAAGTTGTCTGCTTGTTGAATTTATTAGGTTCAGCCTGCTAAACAATTATGAATGTTTTTACGTTACTAAGGTTATTATATGGAAATCAGTTCAGGCAAGTTCACACAAGTCAAAGAGAATAGGTGTTAGGAAATTTGACTGCAAAAATCAAAGTTATTATAATGAAAGTGAAGCTCTTTCATTTACCCACATGTCAGAAACAAAATGAACATCATGATTTGCAATGTTACCTTGGGGAACAATTCCAAAAAACTGCCCTTTCAAAGTAAGTAATTTACATATTATTTGATCATCTAAATATAACATATGGGACTCCATAATAAACCCAGGGTGCTATATTCTGTTAATAAATATAACTTAATTAGCATTTAAATCACAGTAGCACCAAATACTTACAACATGAAAAATTATTTTACTTAGAGTAATACCTAAAACAAAAATAACTGATTTCTCACAACAGCTGATCTATTACAAGTATTAACTTGCTCTCTTCTGTCTCTGCTGTGGAAATACACTCCTGTTCTGATAAACTGACAGACCATAAAATAGTTACCAGCTAATCCTTGTGGACTGAAAGCTCCCAAGATTTCTTGTTCCCCTCCCCCTTGGCAAGAAATCCAAATCCTTTCTTTTCTTTTTTTTTTTTTTTTTTGACTGAAATTCGTATGCACAGGCAACATGACTAGTAAGAATACACATACTCTACCTCCTCCTGTCCTCTTCTTTCAAGGCACCCAGCTCTCAAATGTCCAGAGGTAGTTGGTTCCTTTCCTTGCATCCGGTACTGTACAGAAGAGAACTAAAAGCCTTATGTTTGTAAGTACGTACATACCTTCCATATGTACAGGGAAAATGCTGTGATTCCTGTCAGATTGCTCATCCATGTCACCTCTTCCTCCATGGACCATTTTAGCTCTATGCCCATTTCACTTGCTTCCTTGCTGCTATCCCAAGGGAGAACAAATAAAAAAGAGGAGAGTTGTGGAGGCAGCACAGATGTGGAAAAATGTGGGGTGGGGGGTGTTCTGCCTCGATGGAGGAAGGAGGAAAACCAGCTGTATCCCTCGTTTTACATTACTTCATAGCTGCTAGCAACCCCCTTAGTTCCTCAGTTGACACCTCCTTGCATCAGTGAGGCTTAAAACTGTAACAGTCCACTTTCCACATGAAATTGATCTGCAAACATTAGTATTTCTGCATGAACATTTCTCAACAGTTTACTTAGAATAGTTCCCATCCTTTTCCCTTGGAAAAATATACTCATGTATTGCCACTCCCACTGCACATTCATAGTTCTCCAACTGCAACCTTTAAGAATCTGATTACGTACAGATCTATATAGCTTCATTATATGTGGATTCTAAACTCCCCTGTAAAACTGATCATACTGTTTGTAATGGGCTTGCGAAAGTTTCTGTCAAATTAGTTGTAGCCTGACTTTTATGGTGTGAAACGTACAGTAATTTTTTGTTCCATTATCCATCTCTCTTATCTTTGGTGAGATGAAGCTGGATGGAAGTTGAAAGCTTGCACCTTCTGTAGCTAACATAGAGGGAGAAATAAGAGTCCTTCCAAAGCAGCTTTCTGAATGGGAGTCAGTAGACATGTTAAATGGGATGTCAAAGGTGACACCTCAGGCAGGAGGTGTTACCCTAGCTGATTCTAAATGCCAGACATCATGTGGAACCAGCTTTGCCTTGAGACTTTTTTTCCAGGCTGCTACTCACCTCTTCAGTAACACTTTGGAAGAGGCATCACCTGGTCTCGAGACCATACTTCTTTCAGGATGGGTCATCATGTCTGAGCTGACAATGGATTTTGCTGTAAGAAATTGCCTCATGTCCCACCTGCTGCATTAAGACCCTCACAGCCAGCAGCGTTAGAGCACCTCAAACCTCCATCTGGCTGCTCTTCCACACCAAAGCTGCTCTGTGGATGTGTCCTGCTACGTGCAAAACATGCTCTATGAACTGTGAGTGAATTTACTCGCTGTGACATAAAGATGTTGACAGGGAAAATCTTCAGCTGTTCTTTTTAAAGCGCTATGGCTGTGCCAGAGCAGGAGCCTTAGGATGGACCACAGTTTAATCTGTCTGAAATGTTTGCTTTTAGCCCAGTTGTTTCTTATGAGAAAGCACTTCATTACTTCGTCATTCATCAGCACTTTTGTTTGAACACAGTGTTTAATAGTACATTATGACCATCAACTTAAGTCGTCAGCTTTTTTCTATTAAAAAAGAATTCCTTCTGTATTGTAATAAATAGTACAACGTCTGAATCTTGAGGATACATTTTTAAAAGGAGCATTTTGGTTTATGCATTTTTATGTGCCAAAAATGCATGCACCCTGATTTACAACATATATATTTATACATTTGTGTAAGTAAACAGACTCAAACACTAGATCACGGACCTCTACAGTGAGTGTTTAATGGTCAGCGTACTCCTGAGCATGTTTTTGGCCCAGGCCAGCTATCCCTAGTGCGGTTCAGGGAAGGTCATAGCCCAAAAACTGCATCCAATAGGCAATTCAGATGCAGCCATCCTGTTTCAGGGAGGAAGAAAGTTTAGGCATATGGGCACATGGCCAGGCCGTGGCACCTGCCTGTGAGCCAAGTCTGGGACAATAGTTTGGGGCTGTTTTGTTTAGTAGTGCAGATGAAAACTACATCTTATGCAATGTGGTTTTGTATTTCTCCTGTAAACAATAATGTATTGAAAGAGGTGACTTTGATTAAAGGACCAATTTAAAACACATAAATTATTCATGCTGTCCTGCTCTGTTTTTCTGGCAAATTGTACATTGGAGCAAAGAGCAAGAGATTATAAAAATATCATTTTTCCATTTTTGGGTGGACAGCTGGCAAGGGAAACCCTTACTAGCACTAAAAACAGAAAAAAGAAAACCTGTTTTTTGGGGTTTTTTTTACTGCTAGTATTAAAAACCAGAAATGGTCAAATAAAAGCAATCTAGTTATTCAATTATCATTTTTTCCAATAAAAAAAATTAATCCCTTAATAACAGGCTGTTGTATGCAAATTGTAATTCAGGACAGATCCCCCTGCTAATTATTCATGATGTTTTCCCCATTATTTTTTTTACTCCAGTTATTTCAATATTGAATGGAATCCAAGACTATGCAGTTAATGTTCAATTGGGTACATTTTTTCTCTGTTCACTTTCAGAAATTCTTTTTTCTTTGCAAGAGGTTTTAGCAATGTCATCAATCCACTACGTTTGGGAGAATGTGGGCCAAGTTCTGCGCCGATTTACACACTGTAGAACATGCAGTCCATTCGTATCAGTCAAGTTACACAAGACTGCATGGAGAAGAATTTAGAACCAGTACATTCTTACTGCATGTTATCTATTAGTCTACTTAATGTCCAGAGAAAGAGTGGTTTTTTTGGTTTAGAACAGTTTTATCTAACTGGATACGTAAGTTTTACCTTCAGATTTTTTATAATGAAATTTATTTCTTGGATACAATATAAGATTGTTAGAGAATCAATGGTAGTATTGAGTAATTTATTTATTTATTTATTAAAAGCACTTAAGACAAAACCTTCTGAATACAAGACATGACTGTATGTACAGCATTTTCTGCAAGAAAGAACTTTGGAGAAAGATTATACCAGAGTCAAATTGCTTGGGTGGCAGTGAGGTCTGTTGGAAATGTGGTAATGACAACTTTTGAGTGCTAAGCTTTGTTTCTCCAGCTTTGCTGTTTGGTCTAATAAAAATATTATCTGTCCCTGTAAGGTTTGCTTCACTTAAGGTACTGATGTCACTGTAAAAGCAGAGCTGATATACACTGCATACTTTAACTAAAGACTGTCATTCGTGAATTGATATGATGGCTGAGATGAGAATAATTTAGACTTAACTTAAACTATCCAGTGTCTATGATTTTGAACCGCTAATGGCTTTGAAATAAAAGAGTCAGCTAGTCCTTCAAATATGTCAGACAGTGGTCAAAATTTCTACTTCTGGTTTTGATAGGAATCAAATCTGGCACCATTCCTGGAGATGCAGAATGCAGCTTTATCATCAGAAGAAACAGGGTATTCAAGTGCTAATGAAATACCCGTAAACACATCAAGACTTACTTGTCTATTACTCAGTTTAACTAACACTCCAGGTAAAAATGCTTTGTTAAGCGATATATCAATTAGCCAGGATGTTTATTACCTAAAAAAACCCCAAACAGTGTTAGGACAATGCCACTAGCTCAGGACTTTTTACCAGATGTCTAGGGCCTGATGAAATAAGTTTGAATTTCAGTAGGCATCCTTCTGGGATACAGTGTTTGAGTGTCCTTGAGATTCTGCTTTTGATTTAGTTTTGGAGCTTCCTCTTTTTTAAAGAAAGGTTGAGCATGCCTGGGCCTATTCTTAATCCTCTGCTACATCTCTTTTCCTTCATGGACACACACATTGAAGCACAGGAGTTCTCAGATCAGTTATTATATCTACATTCACTGTGGCTTTCTCCTCGATCTGTCTCAGTGCTTCATGTGTAAATCGAAGGGTCATCTTCACATATAATGACTGCTACCTTCTGCTGACTGGTCCATAGAGGAACAGAACACTGACTCTCACCATTCCCTCTCTCCTTTTCTAATAAAACTTCATAGAGGAATAAAGCAAATAGGGCATGCACTCGTAAGACTTACCACTTTGATTTTTATAACAGCTGCCTGTTTTACAGGATCTCCTCTCTCACTACAGGTCAGCATGAAAATCAAGAAGCATTTAGCATGGTGAAAGCAAACTGGTTAGCTGCTCCTGTCTCTCCTCCATCATTTCCCTACCTCCTGCTTCATACTTGTGGCACAGGTCTTCCATTTACTGCTTTGTTGGGATTATACTTTCTCAACCATATATCTCAAGCATCAGTTTCACACACCAGATCTCTAAAGGTGCTTGATCAGATAATCTATATCCACTTCATGTGTTGCTGTCCCAGCGATATGTATCTTCACTAATTCAGGTCCCAAAAGTGAGCCAAGAATCCTACAGAAATACAGGCCTTACTCCAACCATTGTCAAATTACTAAGGACTTATGTGGATGAGGATCAGGTCACTTTTGCAAACTGGTGCATAGATTGAGAAGATTATAATCTAAAGATATAATTCAGAAAAGATTTAAAGCTGTGCTTCATTTTACATATGTAGGGAGTCTCAAAGAAATCAATGGGATTATTCATGTACAAAAAGTTAAATGCACCCATAAATCTCTGTGAAGCTATGACCCAACAGTCCAGTCTTACATTTATCTTCAATATGGGTTTTAGTAGTAGAGGTAATTTCATTGATGACTTAAATATGCTCATACATAGTAGTATCTCATGGCTGCATATATCTGGTTGATGAGGTCCTTAGATAATATGTGGAGTGGCAGAAAAGAGAATTTTTTTTCATTCTGCTCACTTTTAGTGTTGTAAACCCAACCAGCTTTAAATACTTCCATTTCCTTGCATTTTAACTCTGAAAAGACAGAAAATATTCCTTAATACTAAGTTAATCCATTTCTTCAGTCTTTCATCAGGACTGCTGATTCCACCACCCATGGTTCTTAACTTTAGTTTATAATTAGATTACTAGTGATAAATTGCTCTCTCTCTTACCCATGTTTGGACTAGGTCATATTTGATTCTTTTATTATGGCTGGTTTAGTGTTCCCTTTCCTGTAGGAATTTCCTTTCCCTTTACCTTGGCAATTATGATCTACTCTCATGTAACTGCTTTATTTTTGACCCTTTGACACTCATGTATATTCAAGCATCTTCAATTAAATATAACTGGGCTAAACAGAGGGCTGGCCTCATATTTTTACAGCTGTATCACAATTTCTTCTCTCCAAGGATTTGAAATTGTATTTGTTACTATTCATCACTTTTCATTAAAGATAAATCAGAAAAATCTTTATACTTATTGTGTGTCTCCTGAAGTTTACACTCATCTGCCCTAAAATTCTAGAATTTCCACTACATTTATTAATTCTACCTATCTTCAAAGAATTAACTGGATTCTGATCACCCACCTTTGAAGGACTGTTATCTGAAAATTTTCTGTCTTCAACACGCTAATTCTGTAAACCTGAAAGATTATTTTTCATAATGAGCTTCTTCATTAATACTGTTTCTCCACTCTGCCATTAAAGTCTTAACACAGTATAGCTCTACAGACTTTAGTAAAATTGTGCTGATATGGAAATATCGTAAAAGTAGAAGGAAGTGAGCACATCAATTTAAATCATATGTTTTGGAGCCATGATTCTGGATTTGCTTCTTGAGTTCCACAAAAAATGACATATATTAACTAACAGCAGTAGAATTATATTGGTCCAATACCCGTTTAGGATCAGAATCAATCCTTACATAATACGGTCAGACAGATGGAAGCTGGAAAAAATGCAATCATTCAAATTTACAATTATCTATCAGTCACTGTACATTGCTCTGAAAAACAGGTAGCAGCTGTAACCTGAATTTAACCGGTTAGCAGACCCCTATATGTGTTTGGGTATATCGTGTCCACAATGCTTTAATATAATGACATATTCTTGTCAGAGTTAGCTATGTTTGACTTTGGTAACACTACTTACCACTTTTAGGTAATCCTTCCATCCACCAGGTTTACTCTAGCGAGGAGGCTGCTGGCTGTTCTCTCCCATGAAAGCTGTGCTTGCACTGCATATGCTGTGTTGCAACAGCTTGGGATTGTTGCACTTTAAGGTTGATTTAAAGTCTCCCTATAGGCTTGAATTTTCCTAATACCTCCTATCTATATGCATACGGATGAAAACCAAGCTATTGTGAAGAATAGTAGTCCTTTCTGATGAAAAAGGAAGAGGAAGAGGAAGAGGAAGAGGAAAAAAGAAAGAAGAAGAAGAAGAAGAAAAAAAAAGAAAAAGAAAAAGAAAAAGAAAAAGGAGACACAGAAAGAAATTGAACAAACTGATCAGGGACAAAACACCCAGCCCTTTATAAATGCACAATGAAGTCTGTTTGGCAGTTCAAATCACATAGTTCAGCAAAACTCAAGCCCACCAAGCCTAGGAAATTAAGACTGATGGTACATAGCTGCAGTTTTGCTGTTCGCAGTTAATCTCCTAAGGTGTTGCAACTGCATGTACTCTCCCTCAATCTTGGTATTGCCCAGACAGCTGAGCGTATGACCGCAAAGAATGGATCTAGTATGCAGCATCTTCACCATGCTAAAGCAAAGCTGGTGTTTGAAAGAAATGCAATGAGCTGCCTTTGCTGTACGCTTTGAGCTCATGCTCAGATAAGAGCTCCTTACCTACTCCATTTTAACACCCTTTCATGCAGGTTTCCGTCTTTACTTGCTCTTTACATCCTGCTGCCTCACAGCTGACAATTTCCCTGGTAAAATAACCCTGGGCATCATTACTGAAATGGACACCAACATAACATCAAAATGCAGTAAGCTGAACCTCTTGAAGTACCCATGCACCTGTTTCTTTTCATTCAGTAGCAGTGAAGGGCTGCTAGCCATGACCCCAAATAACCTTCCATCACAATCCAAGCATTGTCAAGGTTTTGCAACTAATGCTTACCTTCATCTTCACTCCATTGACACTTAGTGAATGCATCTGGGTTATATTAGGCAGTTTTTAGTAGGAATTGATAACTTCTAGGTTGGAAGAACAGAGTTATGGTTCATGGAATGCTTCAGGGATATAATATTGCACTTCCCTATGTTCAGAAACCCTAATTTGAATTACTTGAGCAGTTAAACAGTTGAATTAGTGCAAAAGGAAGGAGGGAGGGAGTTTATTTACTTCTTAGGAGAAAACACTTCTTAGGAGAAAGAAAGATTGTGGAAGAGACGCTAGGATTTAGGAGAAGACACCATGATTTAGGAGAAAGTAGCTTAATGCTTGCTTTTGCTGTAGTTTTTTTGTAGCTTGCATCATTTACCTTCATCAAGTCACCCAGACCTTCAGGGTCACCACGACCTATCTTCTGCCTATTTTTTATGCCTGCTGCTGACAAGAAAACATAATTTCTGTCCCTCACAGTCAGTTCACAGTTCAAAATTTTGTTTTAGAAGCTCAGTGAAATGTTAATTCAACCAAACAAAAACTCTGAAAACTGTGAAGTAAGAAACAGTAAAATGTTTTATGTGGTTAATACCAAGTGTTTGTTTCTGAAAATGATCAGTAGAATCACATTAAGAGCTGAGTTAGTCTTACATAACTTCAGACATATAGGTATGGCATTTAGGGCACACTGGTTGCCAAGACTTGTTCTGCAGCTGATGGAGAGGATACCTAAAAAGGTAGTTCACCCCATTTTCCTGGGATGAATGAATACATTCCTGGAGGTGGTGCTTCTTTAGCCACAAGGGGTGCCTAGATATCTAGCATTGACTGGATACCTGTAAGACATCAATGTGAAATAATGTACAATCTACACCAAGAGACCTTAAAAATCTCATGAAATGAAACATAACTAGAAAAAGAAACCCCCAAGCTTTGATGTTATGTGAAGGAACAGGTAAATTGAGGGGGTTTGTCTAGATTCAAGATGCCATGGATGCACTTAATTTTGAAAAATAAAGGCTACTTCTTCTTCAGTCAGGCTGCCAAAAAAAGGTTTGACAACATTTTTTGGCCAGTTCTAGTTATAGACATGTGTGCTGTCTTGATAAAGGCCTCTGGTCTTTTCATGCTCAGCATTTGAAGAGTGCCTAGTCCCAGCAGGGCTATTGTCCAACAGGGCTTGTAAGGCACTCTGGTCAGCCAGACAATGATAACTAATTTGTAAGCTGTGGACTTACAAATTTTCTAAGTTCCATGAGAACGAGGTTTACAACATCCAGAAGCTTACAAGCACTGAAGACACCACTTCTTACGCTCAGTACGGACTCTATCACATGATTTTTTTTTTACTGCTTAAATGTTACATACTGGACTTCTTAAGCACTAAAGGACACATATTATTATATCCATATTATTTTCATCTCCTCTTTCTCTCCAAGTGTCTAATAATATTTAGTGTTCCACAGTGGGATGCAAATTTTACTTCTTAATTTGCCAATAAATTTAAAAAAGTGTCTTCCATTTGTCAGAGAAAATTTCTATAGCTTTAAAATACTACTGAATTTTTATGTCATTGCTTCTTTAAGCAATTTTTGGATGCTGTAATGAGCCAGGGAGGCAGATGACTAGAAATTTCAGAAAAAAAGCTCACATTGTGCAAACTTTTCTGATTCACTCTCGTATTAGATTGTAGCTGAGGTTTAATGTGGTCTGCTGCTCTTTGCGATGCCAGCTGTATTATTGTTTTAAACAACTATTTCATAAAATTATCTAGCACCAAAGTGCTATGAATCGTGAACAGTGTTATTTGCAAGATGACTTCATCTTCCTCATGTGTTGCTCTAGTAAATATCCCCTTCAATACAAGCCACAACTACATCCTTAAGTGGAAATTCATTACACTTAAGCTGAATGGAGTTAATCTGCAAACAGAGCTTAGCTTTTGCACTTATTGTTAACTATTAACATTTAATAGGTTCTGACAACATGGTCAGCCAAGTGCAATACAGAAAAGACAGCTCTTTGACTCTTAGTGATGAAAAAAAAGGTGACGGCAGTAGCATGTCAATTCAGACAGCTAGGGACAGAACCTGGCCTTAAACGGACCTGTGGAATTTATTCAGATAACAATTCTGTAAGTGACAGAATCCTGCCAGAAGCATAGACAATAAAAACCCTACAGATCACCACTTTTGTGGATACTTCTTTACAGACCCAAAATCTGAGCAATAATGTGACTAAATCTCTTTGATAGCACAGAGGAGGAAAGCTGGGATAGGGGCATAACAGGAAAAGAGAAGTCTGTGGCTGTATAGGAAGTGATCCACTGAATTACTGGTTCTGAGGTGGCCACGTTTGTGTTTTATAGATGCTTTGACTGCCAGCCATAAGTGATGGCTATATATGAACCCCATATAAAGTAAGATATGACTATGAGCTTTTCAGCTAAAGCTTTGTCAGATGGCTGAAGTCACAGCCATCGCAGATAGCTGCTGTTGTGTTTTGGCCTATATTGTTTGTTCTATCTTTTGCCTGAATGATACTATCCTTTCATTTTATCCTACCGACTGGATTGTAACAAAACACCCATCTTCAACAAGCCCGGTAAAGGCTGAGTGCTCCCATTCTTAAACCCTTAAGAAAGATCCTGAACGTTGAAGAGAAGAAATGGTGAGAAGAGAAATTAGATATGGCAAGTGAGGGAAACTGTTTTGAGGCCACAGCAATTCTGTATTTTTAAAATGGTAGCATGTCTTGACAGAGAACAAAGGATAACATAATAGCAGGTAGCTTAAAGCGATGGTGAAGTTTTGCAATAATTTTCCAGGTGTTTCTTCAATTTAAAAAAAAAACAACAAAACAAACCAACACTAAATACCAGCAATGCTGTAATTGGTTAGAAATAGTTTCTTCCATTTAGTTTTCTGAACTTAAAAATTTAGTCAAAATTTAGATAATTGGAAACAATTTACCAACCTTCACCAGTACTCTTATCAACGTCC
Organism: Burhinus oedicnemus; assembly: GCA_008921705.1. Taxonomy (NCBI): domain Eukaryota; kingdom Metazoa; phylum Chordata; class Aves; order Charadriiformes; family Burhinidae; genus Burhinus; species Burhinus oedicnemus. Next base: position 524,726 of record VFFE01006620.1, on the reverse strand, counting down.
TTATTATTTGTATTACAGCACTAGATGGGAGTTCATATTGTGGACCAGACTACACTATGTAAATGCAGCCCTACCCTAGTCCTATTGTTTCTGTATAATACAAGAGAAAACATAACTCAAGAAAAATAAGGTGCTACAATGAAACAGTGAAGCAATGCTGATTAACGTAGCAGACAGATCAGCGTGTTAACTACTAGATTCTCTGTAAGCATCACAGCAAAGGGGAGGCTAAAGGAGGGATGTGAAGAAAAGTGGCAATGTTTTGCTAGAGGGAAGTCCACCAAAAGGGAGGAAAGTTTGAGAGAAGGGTTAGTAGGGATGTGACTGTCAGCCAAATCTGATCAATGATTTGTGGAGACTGTCATAAAGGAGAGCTGGAAGAGTCAACATCTACAAGCAAATAAGGAAAGAAAGTGAACGGGAGCAGGGCACAAAATGCACTGAAAAAAAGTAAAATCAGCACCTTAATTAGAAAGACAGGAGATAAAAAAAAGAAACAACATTCTGAGAACAGCTTCTGGGGATTGAAGAGCTCCAGAAAAGAACAAAGCCCAGCTTTCCTACAACTCATTCCCCAAAGAAAACCAAGCAGCTTACTGCTGTGAGACACGGGATAAAGAAATAACCCAGCAGAGTATGTGTGCTCAGTGGTTAGCACCTGTTTTTGTCTTAACCAAATACATTTAGAGAGAGGAGCATTTGTCACTCCTGAGAGAAGTAGGCCTGGAAGGAGTATCTGATAGCAAACATTTCTTTAAGTTGGATAGCATCTTGCAGGTGCTATTAGCAGAACCAGACGTATGATTGTACAGTCTCTCCAAACAGGTTGTGAGACATTTTTTCAATAATGTCAAGGGGCAAAAGGAGCATCAGGCAACATAACACTGCTGAGCTGTTTGCTAAGTGGGCCAACGGAGGGGTAGGCTGCATCAGGAAAAGCTTTCCACATAAACATACAAACACATAAACACACAAACGCACACACTGTTACTGTTAACTGAGATCTTCCTGCAGCTGCTGCTCCAGTGAGACCACACTGTCAAGCCTGGGGAAAATGTGACACTTCCTCTGACTGGTCTCAGTGTTGGTATCTTGGATGGTGGCTTGACCCCAAAGCAGGGTTCCACCTTCACCTTCACCTTCACCTTCACCTTCACCTTCACCTTCACCTTCACCACTGTGTCTATTCAGTGTCAGACATCTAGATAATGGTATTCTCCCCTGATTGCTATTACCTAGTATGGCTTGTTAGTGTATCTGATTTAGAAGAGCCATTAGAGAAACCCCCACACACCTTAGCTTGTCTTCTGAGTAGAGACTCCCTTCTAAACCATGCTAGAGAAGTTGACAGTCTCTCTGATTTTACGAGTCACTCCACGGTTGCAACATCAGGAACAAATGAACAAACTGACAGGCAACACTTAGAAGAAGCCCTCAAAAAGTAAGAGCTCTGACAAACTCTCTCTAGTAACCCAGAAGGAGGAACATGAAAACTGAAATTTGCAGTACAGCAAACCTCAGGGAGAATAAAGATTAATTCTATATGATGGATATAGTGTACGGTACTACTGTATTATCCACAGCCTGTAATCAGTTGGCCTGCTCACATTTTACTACTTCACCTTTCCCCTCCAAGTGTCCTTAGCTCCACCTCTTTCTGCTCCCGGCTTTTCTGAATAGCTTCCTGTACTCATCCTTTTTGACATGCCATTTCAACTTTACTTTTCCTTCAAGTCCTGAATGTGTAGAACTATTTTAAATCCCATCTTTCAGTGGGATTTGGAGAAATGTGACAGTTTAGTATGTTGGATTCAGTAGAAATGAATAGAAAATGTATCAGAAAGGAGAACCTAAACCAAACATCTCTACTTTACTTCAAACAAGACTTTTTAATGGGAACCCAATCTAGTTCTTAAAAACACATTGTTTAATTATTTACGATGTTTTAAAAAAATTCCCCACAGTCACATTTTTTCACTTCAGCTTGAAAAATTTAATATGTCCATCCAAGACCTTCTCTTAATTATTTTAAGCTTGTATAGTTCTGTAAAATTTTGGCTTCTGCATCTTTCTTTGTAGATACTCTTCTTAATTCAGAAATGAAATATGAATATGAAATAAGAACTGTTCCACTTTGCATGCACAGGAAAGATAGAGAGGAAAATAAGGTTATGGTTATTGAAATCATACAGTTTGGGCTCTTACAGCCACATATTCATACTTTTTATCCTGGATTACCTTCTGTGATTACCAAAGTGAACAGAAAAAGAGATGGGGAAGGAGGCAAATCACTTGCATTCCCTCCAATTTCTACATTCACTTCACAAGTGTCAGAACACTGATGTTTCAACTACACTTGGGACTTTTGAGGCGTTGTATCATTCTGAGTGAGATTCACCTTTATTGCATGCATCATATTTAGGGTCTTGTCCTGTGTTTCTTCTGCACTCCAAAGATTCATTCAATGCAATGGGACATTCGGATTTGCAAATAATTCTTTTTCAGTTTATAAGTGTTTAGTATCTTACAGCAGAGCAATGACAGGCATTAGTGTGGATTCTGCAGTTTCCAGCCAGCCTCAAGCTTCAGAACAGCTGAACCACAAACTGTCTGCCATAACCATGGAATTGGAAACTTTGAGTGAATGAAGGCTAGATAGTTTTTGCAAGTTTTAAATCTTTGGAGCTGAAATTCTCAGAATACCTCTTTTAATCAACAGACAAAGTGATTCCAAGTGAAAAAAGATTGGGAAGAAGGAAGGAAGGCTTCCTCTCGTCTCTGGTCACGACATCAATTAAGATTGTTACAAGAACCTTGGAAATTTCCTGCATCACTAGCAATTTCCATGTGTTTTTTCAGAAGAGGGGAGCACAGAAAGGATAAAAAATCTATTTAGTTCCAAAGAATTATCTGAAACTCTGAAGTGTGCTACTACTTTTTATTAAAAAAATTAGTTGAAAAACATTCTTCTGATGTGTCTCTTAAATGTTCCATAAATTAGTATGTTTCAGGTAAAAACAATACAGATAACTAACACCTTTGATTTGCCTCTTATTCCGTGGAACTATTTTGGTAAATATTTATTAATGAAGCATATATTTGCTGATGTAAATAGTTCATAAATACTTCATGAATGGCCATAAAAAACATCAAGACAGACATACTTTTTCTACTTACTGAAAAAAAAAGAAGAGAAACCTCATTTTTCAGCTAAAAGTTTTGGTAAAAAGAAATGCTACTCCTTTACTCTATATTTTAAATATTTCTGTCTGAAAATCTTTTAAAAGCTGTTTTCTTATTTCAGAATTGTCTTGTGAAGGCCTCAACATTTTTATGTGCCTCTCCAAAGTAATAATAATAATAGTAGTAATAATAATAATAATAAAGACATAAAATTTTAGAAAGAAAATTTTGAATTTAAAATCATTCTAAAAGACTTAAAACTTCTACATAGAAAAGTCTGTGTCTGTCAAAATTTTGATTTGAGTTGTCCTTTTCAGCCAGGCACACTCGTATTCATATAAATCCTGTGTGCCCTATGTTGAGTTGTATGTAACCTGAAGGATGGGGTGTCAGATTTAGCTTTAACATTCAAATGGATTCTGTGTAATGGCCTTCTTTCATATTGTTTTCTTGTCTAAGGTTTCTATTCTGAATTTGAATATAGCATACCCAAGTTAAATATAATCAAGAAAAAATAATAACTGTAAAAAACCCCGAATTCAGGCAAACTTGTAGGATGGGATGGATTCTTTAACTTATGTTAAGTTTTAGCACTGATCACTCTCTGTAGGCTAAGACAGGCATTGGATAAACTTCAATAGTACTACTTTTAATTTAAAACAGTGGGAAAACAAAGTCAGGTCTCTGTGTGCAGTGACTCACCACAGGTATGATAATGCATTATTCCGCAATCTACCTGTTAGGTCAGAAGACTGGCTATTAAATCAAGCAGAACAATAGTCAAAGAGGTCCTTATTGAGTTAAAAGTTGTTGAGTGCTTTTAAGAAAAAGGCAACAAAACCAAAATAATCTGCAGCTGAAGGCTACTATGTTTATTAGCTAAGTTTAACCTGGAGATTTATATGAAATTTATCATGAAACATAAATAAGCATTGTTTAACTGTCTTTACAAATCACCAGCCATAGTCAATGAGATTACTGTCCTTTCACATTAACTTGTGGTTTGACTATAATCTGCTTCTACTGTGAACGTCCTGCGGCCTTGCCCTGAAGTAAATTTAGTTCACTGCCATAGACAGTAAGTCTGAGTCTCCTTGATTTTTTTTTCCCAAGAAAATTAGAGAAAAATAGAAACTCTTTTTTTTTTCTCAGTAGTTTCTTATGACTTGCAGTCAGATTTGCTGTTGGTATTCAAAAAGGGGAAAATTGTACTTTAAAACCTAGTGTTGCAACTTTTGTACATGTGAGTAGAGTAACGCTCATGCAGAAATGAGCCCTGAGTCCTGCTCAGCCTGAATATTTGGCTGGAGGTACTTAAACAGAGAAAGAGAATGTGATACTGACTCTGTACGCATAGAGAAATCTCTTCAGTCAACCTCATTTACTTGGTGGAGGGCAGGATTACTTGCATGAGTATAGGCTGCAGTATATAGACTATAAATTATTTAGAAAACATAGGAAAGAAAATAAGAAGAACCTGTTAAACAGTAAGACCTGAAAAGCTGTTTTTTTAATCTACACAAAGACCAAACTTCGAACTCTTCTGAAACCAATTTCATGTGCACGAGAAGCTCCACAAAGACACATGTGAGGAAAGGAAGCTCTGTTTCTCTGTGAAGACAGACGTGTCCAGGACAATGACAAAGCAGGGACTGAGTCAGCTCACTGTGTGGAGCAGCAAGAAAGGGGACAGCCTTGCGGAATTCGCAGAAGTATTGAGGGACAGTGTCCTCAGCTTCCAGGCACCTAGGCTGGTCTCAGAAGATTGCAGTCTACAAATAGGATCCTTGTACTGTTAGTTTGAATGCTTTAACATAATAAATTGAGATAAAAATATTCCTTGACTACAGAGTGTATACTTCAATTTGCATAATTGTCCAGATTAAAACTGTTTTGTTACAAACACTTGTTTTCATGTTTTCACTTCTTCCTGGGGGAAACCTGTTTAGGATTAACACTTCTTGGGAAATCTCTGTGTGTGGTTCAATCATAGCCAACTTTGAGTTCATTGTGTGAAAAGAAAAACTTTGGCTGCAGTATTGTATATAGCCTGATAAATTTTTACTCTGATAACTACAAGAGCATTGAATGTGGAAGTATGGAACTGAGCTTGTTTGCAGTTCTCAGAGTGGTGGTTTGTATTCATAACCAAACTGGAAAAAAACACTGGCTAGGGATTATAAAATTCTAACTGTTTAAGAGCTATGTACCAGGTAGTTACAGCAGGAACTGTTAAGTTTGAGAACTTGCATTGGAAGGGCCATTAAAAAGAGGCATTTCCATTCAGCTGAGGGAAAGATGTGGGGGTGGTCTGAATAGGACCTTTTTGGGGTTGCATATGTGAGGATCTAGGAGTTGAAAGCAGAATTTGGGGGTCAGAGTGCTTATCCAGAGAATTAAACACGACACTCATAAAGTGGCACACACGTTATATCCAGCAAGAACCAAGATTTCTTTCCCATGGTGGAATAATTTGCCCACCCTAATGATTAATGGGGAACAGGGAGTTGAGAGGGAAGGAATCCAGACACTCATGAGCAGATCCCAAAGAAGAGCTTTTCAGTACCTTAAAAGCCTGTACTGCTGCAGAAATCACCTAAGGCACCAGGAAAGGAAAACTGTTTCTCAATCCACTTTGGGAAGTGAAACTGGGCATTTAACAAAGGACCAAGCCTAAGCTGCCAGACCTTTGAGATAAAAGACTAGTCCGAAGCGTCAAACCGTATCTTATGAGCTGGCATACTGCACAACAGGTTGACTGGTCTACTCTTTTTTCTCTAGAAAATCTGGAAGCCCTTGCTGTTTCCTCTGGCTGCTCCAGTGCTTTTTCATGTTCAGAATGACCCTGAGGACATGCCAAGGTCAGGCAATCTGCTGGAGAGGATGCTTCTGTGAACCAGTACTCTCATCTCTCTGTAAAACTAGCTACAACCTTTGCTCAGTCCTCAAATCCAGCCGCCAGTGTATGAACAAGTGTGAAACAGCCAATTACACACCATAAATGTATAAAGTACAGCAACATCATATCACTTCTGAATTTGGAACTGCTTAGAGCTGCTAGCAGCCCTTTTCCATGTTCCCCAGGCACAGTGATGTTGGAGTTGCTTTTTAAAGTGTTAAGTGAATGCTTTCTTTCTTTCTTTTGTTGGTCAAAATAAAAACAGCTAACAACAAGGTCTTCATGAGCTCAGTTTATATTGTACTTGCGTTTCACAATTAAGAAGAGCTGTAGACCTTACCTAGAAAGCTAGCCTAGGAAGAAAGATTTCTAATAACGGTGTTCCCTTGCAACTTCCTCAGACAAGTCTGGCTGCAGTTTTCCCTGTAGGATGTAAAATAAGTTTAGGCATGGCCAAATAGGTCTAACAGTCTTGTGCATTACATTGTGTGTTGCATTGTGCATTGCATCATGTGTCTAGTATTTCTCTTCTATAAAGTTCAGAGGCTGGATTTTGATTCAGAAGTCAATGGAAAAATGCCACTGATGTCTGCAAATGTAAGCACATTCTACCTGAAGAGAGAATGAGTTGCTCTAGTTGTATGTGAAAAATTCCAGTCAGCAACAAAATGAATATATTCCAGGGACAATAGTAGCAAATATCAATTCAGTGATTTAAAACAATACAGAAACCTGTGTGTCAATCAAAGCAAATACAATATGCCTGAGGGGAAAAATTGCTTTTATCTGCTGAAAAAGGGCAATTAGATTGGATGACAACAATTCTGCTAGTTGGAGGTGATAACGATGCACACGAAGTTTGAAGTAATAATATGCTTTAATCACTTCTTTGATTCTTTATTTTGTCATTTCAGTTTGGATTGGGTGCATAAGTTATGTTTCTAATATTGACAGCTTTATAAACTCACTTGACATAAATCAGCATAACCTTACTAACTTCCAGGCAGCAAAGCTGATTCACATGAACCGAGGTGCTGGCCAAGACTTTTTTTAATGCATACACATAACTTTATTCTTGCACATCTACAGTTTTTGTCTGACTGTCCATGTTACATACACAATAGCTGTCAAGTCCTCAAATAAAGGTTTATTAAGAGTACCATGGAAAGGTTTATTAACTTAGAGCTTGAATTTGAAAATGCTAACCACAGACTATCCAAACAAAATCAGTGGAACTACGTCAATTTAGAGCAGTGAAAAATCTGACAAGCAGTGACCTCTTTCTTAAAAATGTTCCAATTGTTTTTTCCATTGAGAGATCTCTTTCATTTCTGTTTCTCTTCTTCCTTTAAATATAAATTGTCTGAGGACTTCACAGTAGAGAACTCTGGCATGTTACAGAGCTTGAACTTTTTCTTTTCTTCTTTTTTTTATTCAAAGTACAAAGGCTGAAGTGCTAAACTTTATGAGGCTTATAATGGGTCTTTGGCCTGAAAAATAGTAAGGAATAAAAACAATTAATAATCATCTAATACCAAGCACTTATGTCATGCCTTTCATCTGAGGAAGTCAAACCACTTTACAAACAGCAATGAATTAATAGAAGAATGTTTTGCCACAGGCAAAAAAATGAAACAAGAAACCACCCTTCTACTCCCTGCTGCCTCCTGAACTCTACAAAGGCAGTAATTCTGTGATTGAAAATTATACCATTTTTTAGTGCTTATTTCTTAGCACTTCTGGAAACTTGGATTGTGCTGTTCCTCTACACAAAGTCTCTCAGTATGCAAGGAGCCATGTGGCAGGACTGGTTCAAGTAAATATTGGTCCTCTGTAATTTTCTTTTCCTAGTTTTTCTACTGTGCCATCGAATACCAGGGAAGGAGATGCAAATCACTGATGCTTTGATTTGTTACTGGTTTGCTCCTTTTTCTCTTAGTTGCACATAGGTGAAAGTAACCATTTTGTGCTCATGAAAGAGTGGGGGCAACTGAAGAAAGTCCAGAGTAGAGAAGTAAGAACAACTGGATGTCTAAAAGACATGACCTGCGAGCAAAGATCAAAAGAGAGGAGAGTGTTCATCCTAGTGAGGACTAAGTGCAATCATGGCAGCAGCCTTCAAGTGTAAAAAGGTTACTGCAAAGAAGACAGGCATAACCTGTTCTCCCTGGGCATTGTAACTAAGGTGAAAAATAATGGACTTCAAATACAGCAAAGGTGGAACACTGTCAAAACAACGATGAGCTGTATGACAGCTAAGCCCTGGAACAGACTGCATTTACTGTGAAGTCTCCATTGTGCGAAGTTCTTCAGATTAGACAAATATCTCTTGTGTGGTGTTACTGGCATTGCTGATCTGGCCTTTGAGCAGGGGAATGGCTCAGGTGGCCTCTTGAAGACTCATCCAGGCCCTGATTTCTATGAATCTGCTTTTAGGACAATAGTGAGTTTTTCTTCCGGGGTCAGATTCAACATGAGAACTCTAGAGGCTGTAATCCTCCAGTTTCACAGTGCTGGAGTGAAGTGGATGAAAATTAGATACAAAGTCATTAGACAGGGGTTTGGGGAGATCTGCACCTTTTCCTTATGAAAATGCTTAAAAACACCAGAAGCACTTTTTAAAATATTGTACGAGGTTATATTTAATTATAAAGCAGAACATTGCCTAAGTTTTTTGAGACACACAAAGTTTTCATTGAGTAGTTTAACAGAAAGACTCTGAACGTATTGTATCTATGCACCTTCCAAGAAACAGTCAGTCAGTAGAGTATTCAGCATGTTTTGTCCATATCTTGGCAAAGACAAAATGAATTAAACCTTGGGAGATATTCAAGACTCATGTAATGATGCTTCCAGCCATGAAAACAAATCTACCAGTGTCACAGAAGTGTGACTGTATTGCTCCTAGTTCAGTCGAAGAAAAGTGAGTTTTGCTGACTTATGCCCTCCATATCTAGTGAGGCTATTTTACGGGTAAACAATGATCATCTTGGTAATGCTAGACAGTGAAATCTTAGGTGTAGATTTTGCTTGAGACAATATATATCTAAAGCATTGCAGGCAGCTAATCACAGTGTTAAGAGTTTTCTCAGGTGGTTCTCCTGAAAACAAATATCTAAATTATGCCTAATAAGCTGTTTAGACTCTGCTGAAACTGAAGGGGATGGATATACTGTCTCTTCATTGCATCTGGTCTGTGTTAGATACACCACAAACTTTAGAAAAGACGAACAAAGGGAACAGTACAGGGAGGGAAAATAGGTCAAAAGATGATGGACATAGCAAAAAAGCTGTTACTGTTTAGCTAAATGGGAAAGAAGTAGGACCCGATGTTACCTTATTTGGGTAAACACACAGGATTCAATCTACTGACGGACTCTAGTCCTTTTCCTCCAGTCTGCTTAGAGAAGGGCAATGTGGCGAGAGGTTAACTGAAATTTGTCACTGCAGTTTGTGTGCGCTTAACCTGTCAGGGACCAAGAGAGTCAAATGTCTTGTGTACCCTGCATAGAGTGAGTTGTTTACTTAAGTACCTCTCATTTCCCCTGAAGTTCTCTGCCTAACAAGGGGACAGAATAACACTTTTCCAAAGAACAGTTTGGAGAATATAAGACAAAGAGTTGATCTGAACCATCCTCTAGGGGAGTCGTCTTCTTTTCAGTGATTATGGAATAAAAGAAGTGTCTAACTTCCTATTTTAAACACCTGAATGAGGGAAATGCCCTAAGTATAAAAACTTCATCTTTGTGGCTGTAAAAGTGAAATATCAGAAACAAATTTGCTGCCATATAATTAAAAGAATTAACTAGATGTAAACACAAGTTTTTCTCCCAGATTTGATGAGAAGTTTTTTGCTTCCACAAGCTTGGGAGACTTGCAATGCGTGGAATCAGGACTACGATAATGTATTTGTGTTTTAGGGGGTTTCCAGTCCTGAAATCAGGCTTGCTTCTTTTTGAGTCTTTTATCAGCTTATAAAAGCAAGAGGAATTAAAGTTGCATTTTCAGAATCTTTTACTCTGTGCTTTCTTATTTGCAACTTTGTCCTATGCTGCTTGCCACACACAGACATTTGGGAAACTCCAGATGCAAACATCAGTGCTGTAGAATTTTTTCTGCTCACACGTGAGAAATAAGGCCTGATCCTCTCACTCAAATACACTAGCTCCTGACATATCAACTAAAGAAGAACCTGTTTAGGCACCGACAGCCCATAGACTGTGAAATGCTAATGAAACATTCCCATTCAACAACAGAATGCATACATTTTACCTAAATAATTTCCATTTACGTAGTTTCTCAGCATATAGTTTCTTCCTTTGAGCGACAGAACTACTTGATTGTGATTTCTAGCACCTTTTATTTCCAATGCATGCATCCCAGCACATCCTACCAGCCCATCATGTTTTCAGAAGTGCTTGAGTCCTTCTAATTACGCTGACACATCCACATTTTCAATAGAAACTTCCATTTTTGTTTTCCTCTACTATTGCGTGCCTTACATAAGACATGTTTGAGCCTAGCTCTTAAGACTAAGACATGCATTCAAGACTGCCATTGATTTCTACAAGAATAAAGGGTAGAGTTAATAGGGGAGTTGCTCATGGAAATTAACAAAATGGGGTTTTTTTTCAATATTTAGGGGATTTTCTTTTTGTGTAAAAAGTGCTTGATAAAAAATTGTCTTGGCAGGCATGGCAAGAACCCCACATAATCTGAGCCTGAAGATTAATTTATGTCTGCCTTTTTCTTTGAGACGCCATGCTGAAAACAGTAAGGTGATTTTCAGATCTAAGCTTCAGTGTTACCAGAATACATAACTAGTACAAAGCCATTTTTTTAATAGAACAGAAATCTGTAGATAAGACAAAATCAAAATTTCGGATTGAATAAATAAAAGTCCCTTGGTCAACTGACCAGTTCTTTGTGAGGCAGATTCTTCCCTTTGGACTTGTTCTCAGACCAGCAGATACTAGGTATTTTCCTGAGTTTCTATAAACTCTTCTCAATTTCCTAGAAAATCTGTGCCTTTTGACCACCCCTGAGGTTAGACTGTCTGCTGGTCCCTGCCTTCCTCAGGTGTTTCCCAGCTTTTTCCTCCTATGTGAAGCTGTTTCCCTCTCTTCTGTGGTACTGTAGATGACTTCCAGTCATAGACAGGTCATGCCTGTCATCAAGGTTGCAAATTCCTCTCCTTTGCTCTCATGCCAACTGCAGTAGCTAAGGTAAGGAAAGCAAAGTCATATTCCTACCTCCTACCATAGACTGTCAACATAGCAGGTCATACAGCAAATGGGTGAACACAGAAATAAAACAGATACCATTTCACAAGAAACAAACCCCAGGTTTTGTGTAATACTGCTTATCCCAACCCTGACATTGCTGTTTGCAGGGTGACTGTTGAGCATCTGATTTATTTAGAGAAAACTTCCGACTAGTCCTATTTAAAAGCACTCATTTCACTGTCACTGTGGTACAAAGGTGGGAACGGCTGAGGCCTGAAACACATCATGACACATTTTGGAAAAAGTTGGCTGAGTAATGGAAATGGAAATGAAATGGGAATTGAATGTTGTGTTGAATATCACAAAAATAATCATCCAACAGAAGGTCCACATTTAATTAATGCTGGGCAGGGGGAGGTTTAGTTACTTTTTTGAACATAAATCAACCCAATTGTATTTGTTCAAAAGCCAGGATGGGGGATTATTTTGCTTTATGACTAATATGGGCTATATCCAAAAGATAAAGTGTGCAGAGCTGGATTTTATCTCTGTTTGTGGTGAGAAAGGATCCTGAGAAGGGCAGTGAAAAAGCCTTCAGACTTACTGGGACCCCCCCTAAACAAGTCAACATATGACTATAGTCATGTGTCTGAAATGTTACCCGCTACCCAAGAGTCGACACACCTGAACAAGACCTGTCCATCAGTACTGTAAGTAGTCTATTGGTTTTTTCTGGCACTGTTTTCTTCCAGATGACCAGAACGATGTTTGTTCTATTCGATGTTCGGCTACATGGGGGAGCATCTTATATTGACATAAGAACAGTTGTCCACAAAGTAGGGGAGTGGACTTCTCTGTTTTCAATTTGTATTTCTCACAAATGCTTCTCAGTCATCAGTATAAAGGTGCATTCTGACCCATTTTCAGAATTATCCATGTCTTTCACCAAATGTGCGTTCAGTGTGGACAGAAACCATCCGTGAGCCAGACACATGTATGACCAGGAGTCTCTAAAGTCTTGCTCCTTCCTGTAATTGCACATCCTGAAACCTATAAATCTCTGTACAATCACAGAGCTTTAAGAGAACAGGAAGAACACATTCCTGCCATTGCTTATAGCCTGAATAGTGCCTTTTTCTGACCTTGCGTGGGTTTGAGTCTCTTATGCTGAGGCAGATCTTGGAGACAAGTTTTTGGCTTCCTGGGTCAGTGTGCTACTCACCTGTCCATAAAAAGCAAACCTCATACCACTGCCTTTGGCTGACATAACATTTTGAGAAGGGGACATCCACTCCTGTCGATGGTTGGAAATGCTGGGTGTGGGATCCATTGCATGTTAACTGGACCTTAGTAGTGCTCTCTGATGGGGGCTGGGTCCAGTTGTGGCAACTCCAGCTCCATGCAGACCAGCCATATGTGTTGGGGATGTTTAAGAGATTCACACAACTTGGCATCTGGACACCTGCACCCTAAGCTTAGGGTAGTTGTGTTTCATCACAGCCAGATGAGGTTAGACAAACACACAAAGGTATCCCTGTTGATATCACCTCTGTAAGCACAGAATATATCAGTGGTATTTTCTAGCAGTTTTATTCTTCCTTCTGGTGCTGTGCCCCAAAAACACACCTCATGCCATAGAAAGATAATTTTATTCTGCCATCAATAAGATGTGCTTGCTTGGGTTTTTTTTGTCCAAGAGTACCAAAGCCTACTAATCAGGAAGCTTTGTTCATCTATCCCTCAAGCACTGAACACAGGTCAGATTTGAAGTAGAATATGTTAAGTACAAGATAGCTGTCATTGAAATACAGCCTTAACATCACCCAGAAAGCCAGGATCTTGAATAGGCTAAAGATAAAAAGACATTTTACCTCCCCTCCAGATCTTCTTTAAGGCTCTCACTCTGCAAACCACTGAAGCACGCCAGCAAACTTCGAGTTGCACTTGATCCCATTGACTTCACTGGGATTATTCAGGTGCTTAACACTATGCACATGATTGAGTACTTTGCTGGATTTGCACTTAATTCCTCTTAAGCATTTCAAGAGCTTGCAAAATGATGTTCTGAACTGGTGGGGAATAGAGTGTATAAATATCTTCTTTTCCATGATAGCAAAAGTAAAAAGCTTCATAAACAAATCATGGTGTCCCTGAATAATTTCTCCAAGTTAGTTTTGTAGGTTATGAATGGTCCTGTATAATTAGCTGACATTTTTTTTCCTCAACCTCAAACGATTTTTTAAAATTTTCTCCTTTCTAAAAGCCCTGAAACTTGTTTACTTTAGTTAACCTAAGCTGCTCTGTTAATCCTGAAGTGATTTGGCTTCCAGTTTGGATATTTAACCATTTTAAAGGCTCAGTTAAATTCTATTTTGATTGAAAAAGGCTCTCAAAAAGCCAAAAAGTTTTCTATTAAAAAAACTCAAGAACAAAAATTTTAAAAAATGTATTTCATTCTCTTCACTGGAAACCAGTTATTATGTATTAGATTACTTATGTGTTACTATGCACTATATTTCAAGGAAAAAATAATTTCCTTACCCTATTTTTTGTGTGTAGAACTAATAATTTTATTAATGCTATTTAAATTCCATGTAAACAAATATTTTTCCCCATACATATAGATAATTACAAAAACAGAGGCTGTCTTTTTAGTTTTCCTTTTGTCAATGTTTGGATGGCTTTTAGAATTCCATCTGCCACTTCAATCTCTGTAATAGAATTAAAACCTTTTTTCTGTATAATTACTGTGAGATTATTACCTGTCATTCATGAACACTCAGATTAAAATTGTTTTCTTATGAATTTACTGTTACATTTTTCAAACTATAGAATTACTCAATCTGCAAATTGCCATGTGTACCACAGACACAGGACATGTTTTATCAGATTTTTGCTCACCCAAGTTAGAAGGGATGGCTCATAGAAATAAAATTTCACAGCACCTGGCTTTTATGTGTAAGGCACATCTAAAATGGTATATTAATGCAAAGAACTAGGGAGGTTATTTGAGAAGGAAAGGGATGACTAGTAATAAGGCTGATCTATTAGAGTTTTTAGGCAATGCCTAACCATGCAATAGTGAGCATGGCTTTCGTAGTTTTCCTCTAGTGGCAATGAATTAGATCATTTCAGTGTAAATTAACAGATACAGAATTTCTTATGCAGTTACCTTGACAGAAGAAGGGGTTAAATAAGGTCTAAAAAGTAAAGAATTTTTCAACGTTTTGTCCATGTTTGTCAGAGTTTTTAAAACCACAGGCTTTCACTTTAAGTTGAACAAACACTAGTACATGCTTTAAGAAGTCTAGTTTGTCCGGTGTTTAAGTATATTTTTATCCTTGTTATTTAAAATGCAGTTTTCTATAAGAGACATGATAAAGCTTTTGAAAATTTCTTAAAATTTTGGTTGGCTCTTTTTTTCTACTTCTATCATACTCCACTGAAAATAAAGTTGTGAAAATATAGACTTATAGAACCATAGAATGCTTTAGATTGGAGGGGACCTTTGAAGATGACTTAGAACAACCCTCCTGCCATGGGCAGGGACATCTTTCACTAGATCAGGTTGCTCAAAGCCCCATCCAACCTGACCTTGAAGAATTCCAATGATGGGGCATTCCCAACCTCTGTGGGCAACCTGTTCGAGTGTCTCACCACCTTCTTCCTTACGTCCAATCTGAATCTACCCTCTGTCAATTTAAAACTGTTGCCCCTGGTCCTCTCTTTCTTATAAGCCCCTTTTAAGTACTGAAATACTGAAATAAAGCTGAAATAAGCTCTCCCCGAAGAATTCTCCAAGCTGAACAACCCCAACTCTCTCAGCCGTTCTTCCTAGAAGAGTTGTTCCAGCCCTCTGACCATTATCATGGCCCTCCTCTCAACCCGCTCTAACAGGTCTGTATCTTGTACTGAGGATGCCAGAACTGGATGCAGTACTCCAGGTAGGGTCTCAAGAAAGCAGAGTAGACCAGGAGAATCACCTCCCTCAACCTGCTGGCCATGCCTCTTTTTCTGAAGTCCAGGATACGGTTGGCTTTCTGGATTGCAAGTGCCCATTACCAGCCAGTGTCCAATTTTTCATCTACCATCCCCAAGTCCTTCTCAACAGGGCTGCTCTCAATCCCTTCATCCCCTAGCCTATACTGATATTGGGGATTGCCCTGACCCAGGTGCAGGACCTTGCACTTGGCCTTGTTGAACTTTACAAGGTTCACATAGGTCCACTCCTCAAGTCTGTCAAGGTCCCTGTGGATGACGTCCCTTCCTTCAAGTGTATCAACTGCACCATTCAGCTTGATGTCATCTGCAAACTTGCTGAGGGTGCACTCGATCACATTATCTGTCATTGATAAAGATATTGAACGTGTGCATTGCTCTCCCCCAGATCATTCTCCATAGTCAAATAGTTACAGGAATCCTAATTGTATTTTATAAACATTCACCAAAGGGAAATCATGCTTGATCAATCTGATAGCCTTCTATGATGGCATGACCGGCTGGGTAGATGAGGGCAGAACAGAGGACATTGCCTACCTCGACTTCAGCAAGGCTTTTGACACTGTTTCCCGTAACATCCTCATAGGTAAGCTTAGGAAGTGTGGGTTAGATGAGTGGACAGTGAGGTGGATTGAGAACTGGCTGTAAGGCAGAGCTCAGAGGGTTGTGATCAGTGACGCAGAGCCTAGTTGGAGGCCTGTATTCCCCAGGGGTCAGTACTGGTCCCAGTCTTGTTCAGCATATTCATCAATGACCTGGATGAGGGGACAGCAGGTTTGCTGATGACACGGAGCTGAAAGGAGTGGCTGACACACCAGAAGGCTGTGCCACCATTCAGCAAGACCTGGACAGGCTAGACAGTTGGGCAGAGAGGAACTTAATGAAGTTCAACAACGGCAAGTGTAGGGTCCTGCACCTAGAGAGGAATAACCCCATGCACGAGTACAGGTTAGGCGTTGACCTGCTAGAAAGCAGTTCTGCAGAGAAGGACCTGCAAGTCCTGGTGGACAAGTTGACCATGAGCCAGCAATGTGCCCTTGTGGCCAAGAAGGCCAATGGTATCCTGGGGTGCATTAAAAACAGTGTGGCCAGCAGGTTGAGGGAGGTCATCCTTCCCCTCTACTCTGCCCTGGTGAGGCCACATCTGGAGTACTGTGTCCAGTTCTGGGCCCTTCAGTTAGAGAAAGACAAGGAACTACTGGAGAGACTCCAGCAGAGGGCTATGAAGATGATCAAGGGACTGGAGCACCTCTCTTATGAGGAGCGGCTGAAAGACCTGGGTCTGTTTAGTCTGGAGAAGAGAAGACTGAGAGGGGATCTCATCAAGATCAGATGTCGAGGTACCAAGAGGATGGGGACAGACTCTTTTCAGTGGTACACAGCAACAGGACTAGAGGCAACAGGCACAAACTTGAACACAGGAAATTCTGTCTGAATATAAGGATAAACTTCTTTACTTTGAGGGTGGCAGAGCACTGGAACAGGCTGTCCAGAGAGGTGGTCGAGTCTCCTTCTCTGGAGATATTCAAAACCCGCCTGGCTGCATTCCTGTCCTACCGGCTCTAGGTGAACCTGCTTTGGCAGGGGGGTTGGCCTAGATGATCTCTGAAAGTCCCTTCCAACCCCTACCTTTCTGTGATTTGGTGATCTTGCTCTGTCTGATGTGCATGTGTACATACACACACATGCACACAGATAAAATATGCAAAGGAGAGATATGAATAGAAACTCACTCTATTTGTCAGATGTTTTTTAGATTTTGTATCAAGTCCTGTAGATGAATTGCATACTTCAACTGCATATAATGTCTTACAGACCTTTTATAGTTTCATGAAAGGGTCAAGAGGCATGTGGATGCAGGAAGTTACCAGCAGTCACTAGCAGCTGGGCTTTGCAGTAGGTTCACAAATGATCCAGAAGTGAGAAGACTGACTGGCAGAAATGTTGAAATAAAATTTTAATAAATAGAAAATCACATACATGAGAAAAAATATATCCAGGATTCATAAAACAAGGTAAGTTCTGCTCCAGACCCCAGGTAGGATACTTGGGTGACATGGAAGGCATTATCTTGAAAGCGTCGGAGAACACTGAGAAGGAAAGAGAAATCTTTATTATGCCACTGTTTACACATCTGTGAACAGCTGAGGTCACTGCACCTCAGGAGGAACTCCACAAGGAGTAGGACAAATCTGGAGAAGGCTGGCAAGGGTGGTCAGGGAAACAAAATGTCTTCCACATGTGTAAGGACTGAACAGACTAACAACTCTTCAGCTTGGAAAACATGTCAGAAGGGACCTATGATTGAGATCTATAAAGTAAGGAATGACGTGAATAAGGTGACTGGGGAATGATCATTCATCATTTCTTATAGAACAAGAGCTTGGGAATACTGGAGGCAGGATTCAAATGGAAAAATCAGAAATGCTTTTGCACACAATACACAGTCAAATTACAGAATTCAGTATCATAAAAGATTATGTACACCAAGTATTTAGACACACTTAAAAAGGTACAAGAGAAGTTCCTGGAGGCTAAGCAGGTATTAAACACCATCTTACAGACACAACCTCCAGATCTGGAAGTCTTTGTTTATGGTAGTAAAATAATACAGCATCTCAGAGTACAAATTACTGTACATATCCCTGTACTTTAACTCTTTCCCTGCATATTGGGCCAGATGAATCTTTGGTCTCCCCTAGCACGTCATATCTCATGTTTCATTAATATCGATCATCTAATGTCCATTAGCCAAATACAGTTTCTGGGCTTAACTGATGCTTGAAGATTCATTATCTGTTTTTAGAGAGAGTATATTTTATTTGTTCAGGAATAACAGATATCCTTTTACCTATTTAATTTAATCTTTAAAAAAATCCATGAAACCTTGTATGAAAATATCTTATCAGGTAAATCCTCCTTTCTGATCATTTATCTGTCAGCAGAGGATTTTCAGAGTAGGTTAAATCATCATGCAACAGAAGGATCACTAATATATTTTTATTGCAAGATAAAGTTCTGATTTAGGAAATTGTTTCCTCAGTAAATAAAGTTACTATTAACAGTGATATACCAGAAATTAAGTTTACCATTTTATGGGCTATACCTCAGACAGTTAGCAAAAGAAAAGTCATTGCCATGGCAAACCATTAAAAAAAAATAAAAATAGCCAGGAATGTATCAAACAATTAGATTGTAAACTGAAAGACCTGAATTCAGTTCAGAAGAAATTGCCTAGTATTATCATATGAAAAAAACCTCAAAATAATTGTGTTCCAGACAGAACAGGAACTTAATTTTCTGCATGATTGTACTTTTGTAAGTGATGTGGCTGATGCTCAGCATCACTTCCTTTTAAAAGACCCAAGATATGGGTAAAAGTAAGGAATCTAGTAAGAGTATTGCAGCTTCTGATCTAGAGGTAGATGATCTGGTATTTTCAGTATCATTGTACGCAAATGGGGCCACCACACAAATAAAGATAATAAATCTGTCCAGGAAAACAAAGAGCCTGGGCTTGCCTAAACAGAACTAGAACTAGGTCTCCTGGCAAACTGGGGTCTAAGGAAGATCTTCGGTAGGTTCATTATGTGCCTGCAAAAATGCTGCTGTAAACAGCTGCAAGCACAAAACTGCATGTGCAAAAATGGAAGGAAAATTAAGAAGCCTTAAAAAATAAAAAAAAAAGATGCTGAGACTGGCTCAGGCCATTTGATGCTCCTAGCATTGTACAAATCATTTTGAAGAAGACCCATATTAGTACTGGGAATTTTTGCTGGTGTGACACCAGCATCTTGCAGCTATGCCAGAAAGAAAAGAGATGCTTGAGGGAGAGGAGAGGCATAGGAAGGATTTGGTTGCATATCACATTCTAGGTTATATGGCATGGTTTAGCAGCAATATCCCAGATGACCTCTGAAGCCAGGGTGAGTTAGAGCTGGCCAAATGAGTTCAGAATAAGAAATAAGGCAACAGAAGAAGCTTATGTAATAACTGATTCAGATATCAAGCCAAACCGAGCCCCTTTGTAAAGTGCTTAAAATGTAATTGGAACTCACAAGAAAATAAAAATACACCAAGAAGCAATATACCAAAAGAAAAAGGATTTTAACATTTTTTAATGTTTTGAATATAATTAGTGTTATAAACTATTTCCCAGGCTCTGTTAACTATTAAGGGAATGTTACTTCCATTAACATTTTTTCCTTTAGTTTGTGAAAGACCCATCAAAACATAACATGTGAAATCTAGCAGACATGTCCATTTCACACATGCAAAACGTACAAAGCCTTGTGAGCACTTGCACAATGATTTATCTTTACTCATACAAGTAATCCTAAGGAGTTTGAAGGAATTACTTTAGGGAGTAAAGTTAAGCCCTGTGTGTTTGGATGGGAGAGGAAATTTTTAAACATCCTGCACATAAGGTAAGATACCATTGCTTACAGCAATCCTTAGAACAATTAGTCATTTCAATCTTTTTTCTTAATGTATTCCAGCTGCACAGCATTTAGACATATTTGCAAAGCTGCAGTAAGGTTCCTTTGTTGATTGCTGGAACCTCAGTATACAAATGTACCAGAGATAAACTGGATGGAGTTGAGAGGGGAAAAAAAAAAAGTCAGTCAAGGGGCTGGAGGAACTGACACATAGTGAAGAGATCAATAGCTTAAGTAAAAGTTGACTAAGGCAGAGGGAAAGGCTGCCTGAAAACATGGAATATGTCAAACAGAGAATGAAGCATAATTCAGGATGCTATAATTGAGGGCAGTGTTCCATAGAAACAGAAGTCAATCCGGTATTCTATTTCTTTGACTGTGTTATCCAGAGATATCCAAGGTCTTCCAGAGGTACACTTTGGATAAATACTTCTTTCCCAATTTTTGGTGAAATTTCCTTACAAACAAACTTTCAATGATGTATCATTTAATTAAGAAGTGAAGCCTGTTATTTTCTTTGTGACTATTGAAAAACTTTTTTTAACAATTGACTTTTAGATAATTTTCTCTTTTTTCTCTCTGTCATATATTTTTCCACTTGCAGTCTGCGTCAAAAAATTGCATTTGGGGAGAAAAAAAAAAAAAAAAAAAAAAAGCAGAAAATTCAAGCTTTTTTTTTTCAGGTTAAACAGAAATTAGTAAAGACATCAATTTAAATATACACACTCACACACAAAGAAAAATAGGAAGTATAGAAAAGCACCAGAAATTATATAACAAAACCATTTTTTTACTACTTTCAGTGTAATACTTTTGATTTCAATGAGATTTTATCTTCCCAGTATTTGTGGATTCAATTTTTGCTCTATCCCTGACCTGTTGCAAGCAGAATTGCACAGCTGTGATGCTACTGGAGAGGGCCAAGAACAGGTTCAGCTTAGCCAAAATACGATCCCAGGTCTCCACCAGCTGTGATAGGAAAAGGACTCAGCACATCATTGATTACTCCGCACACTGAGCTATATACTTCCTTCCCAAAGGTTCACAGAATCACAGAATCTCAGGGGTTGGAAGGGACCTCTGGAGATCATTCAGTCCAACCCCCCTGCCAGAGCAGGTTCACCTAGAGCAGGTTGCACAGGATGGCGGGTTTTGAATGTCTCCAGAGTCGGAGACTCCACCACCTCTCTGGGCAGCCTGTTCCAGTGCTCTGCCACCCAAAGGAAAGATGTTCCTCCTCATGTTTAGATGGAACTTCCTATGTTCCAGTTTGTGCCCATTACCTCTTGTCCTGTCACTGGGCACCACTGCAAAAAGACTGGTGCCATCCACCCAGCACCCTCCCTTTAAGTATTTATAAGCATTGATGAGATCAATGGTTAGGGAAAGAGAAGCAAAGCTTTGCCTGCACAGTATTCCACATGAGGTCCACTATCTGGGAAGTGATGTAGTAGGTCAGCTAGATCCATTTTTCTTCCCACACTACACTGCCCAGCCAGCAGTGAGGAAAGAGTAAAATACAAGGAGACTGTAGTCATCACATTCAGTGAGTGTCTGATATTAATATCTGACTTGCTTTCTGCAGACCAGTGCTGTATTTGCTCCTGACCATCAGCAGAAGCTGCAACACCAGCAAGCAGAGTGACTCAAACTGCCACAGGAAACCGTGATTTGATTCTGTTATGAGGTGTAGATCTATAAGATCAATTCACTGTTCAATATTTTTGAAAATGGTTTGTTACCTGAAAAACCTGTGGTCCAGTAATAACTCAGACAAGAGCATGCACAGCAAAATTAAAAGCAGAAAAGGCAAATTAAGTCTAAAAAACAAAAATATTTTATTAACAGAGGTGTCTGCCTTTTACTTAGAATGGAGGTTGTCAAGCACTGATTTTATTGTTTTGAAGCATGTAAAGCCTCTTCTTTAAAATGCTATTTATACGAAGTAACCCAATGTATCTCCAACACAGTATTCTCAGCCTCTCTCCCCCCTCAACCTCCCCTCTCCGTGGCTAACTGGATCTTAACAGCTCTAGAAGAACTTTGGCTGTTGTATGGTAGGTGATAAGGTTAATGGAAAAATAAAAGCCTGATACGTGCCCAGAGGGTACAGGAATGATGTTGGCCAAAAAGTTCCTCCAGTTGCAGACGAGCAATTCAAGCCAGTAGGAATTCCTCCCTGTGGCTGAACATCAGGATTGAACTCTTCCCTGGGTAGCACCTTCCACAAGCCACTAGCTCAATAGTATGGCAGTTTCATTACAGCTTTGCAGCATTTACAGAGTAGTTAATTACTTTCCTACACCCTGTCCCCATTTTAAGATTTCTTTAATAATTTTTATCTCAATTTCTAATGGGGATTTCAGTTCCAAAATGGGCTTGAAGCCAGAGATGTAAATGGAGGGCACAATACATTGCTTCCTGAAAGATGACATGGGGTAGAGGGGAGGGGAAGAGGAGAAAGGAGGAGGGGTAACGTGGGAAAAAATCTGTTCTTAAGATTCAGACTAACTGAACACACCAACAGAAGAAGATAGATGATCCTCCTGGGCAGTTAGCAGACTAAGCAATATTAATAAAAAAGTATCTTAGAGGAGATCTTCAACAGAGATAAAATGACTCAGGTGGAGGAGCTGAAAAGAAGAGCTCTGGAGAGTGATGTGGGAGGGAAGTGAGATGCACAGAGCAGCCATTAAATCAAAATAGCTAGATTTGCAGCCCTAGAGCTAAGTAAAGAGACAGGTGATGCTTGACAGACAGCGTGGCCCTTCTGAATATTACAAGGATGCGATTTAGGAGGGCTTAGCCTTCCTAGAGATGAACAGTTTCCAACATGCTAGGCCAAGATACAAGGATAACGGTAAATTCAGGGTCAGCATTGGGTCTCTTTACTGAGCAGGTCTTCCAGTAGCATTTATGCCCACTAGCTGCTGGCACAAATGACCTATCCTACAAGAAAGAAGAGGTCAGAGATTGAAAGCTAACTTCTGGACTAGTTTTTTGTCTGATTTTTTTTTTTTTTAAATCTCTGAATTCTCTTTCTTTAGAACCATAGGACAGAGGTTTTTCCAGGGTCATTGAGTCCTAATTACTGCAGTTTCAGGGAACATCATACAGTCTCAGTAACAAACCCATGGAACTGTACCGTAAAACCAGCTTGGATTATTGCCTCACTTCCCCTTTGCTCCTGCTGAATGGCTGTTGCAAGAACCTCTGTCCTTGAAAACTTAGGAATGCTTATCAAATTTCCAGCCTAGATGTGTTACTGTCTAGGTTATACCCATTTGTTCTTGTGCCAATATTTTCCTTTAGTTTAATCACTCTTCTCTCTCCCTAGTGTTTACTTAATTGCTCTTATCTGCTTGATTTAAGAGCTTGTTATAAAGTGGTTTTAACTGTCTTTTAGTTCGTTCCTAACTAGACTGTACAATGCCCCAAGGGGTTTGGCAGGGGCTTTCTGTTGTCATAATTCTCTGATTATTCTTAATCCTGTAAGCCATTCATCTATCAGGGATGGTTTTGAGGTAATTACAAACAGCACTGTCATGGTGTCACTGCCTGGACCAGGCTACTAAACCAAGAATATCCTGTTAACTGAAACCCAGTCCCGTTTACAGCTGTGAAAATTCAGAATGCAGACTCATTGGGGTCTATGGGGTCCCATCAAAATGATGCTAAGACATTTTTCACTTCAGAGCAACTGAACTACTTCTTGGTCCAAGGAATAATTGGACACTGTTCAAATGGCTAGGGTTATTATTCAAATACGGCTGGGGTCTAAGTAAAGTGTTAGCTTTCAACAGATACTCTCAGAAATAAAAATTATATTATTGATAATATTCCTGCAACTGTTTAAACATTTATTTAAATAAATATGCACGAAGAGCTCTTAGTGTGTACAAGAACCCCCTGCTCTTTTCTCTCTCTAATACATTGCCATTTCTCTACCAAGCAGGCTTTGCACCAGAAGATGAATACTGTCCCTCCCATTCACCCCCATTTTGAAATGTAATTCCTACAACTAGACAGAGATGACTATGTCTTTTAGACTATGAGTAGCTAAACCAACAGCAGTTCGATGGAAGTGTTTTACATGCGGAAAGCATCACACCAGTAATGTGTCTGCAAGACTGATGTCTTGCATTGAATTGTTAGAGCAGTTCCCTGCGCAGCAAACCCCTGGTTGCCTCCTCTTTGCTGGGAGCCTGCAGCTTGGCTGCACTCAGCTGGGCAGTATGAGCAGGTGAGAGATAGCTGTAAGCTTTCCATGTGCCTGTTTTGCTAATTCTGAGCCAGCAGACAGCACATGTATTTGATTTATTTAGTGAATGGAAGTCTAATTATAAAGCAGAGGAAATCACCAAAGCATGAATTTATGGGCTCCCTGACATCACCTCACATGTTGACAGGAATTAGTGGTAGGAGTTAATGTTGTGGGAGCAGCAAAGATATAAGGAAGAAGGTGTATACCTGCAAGCTTTCCGTGACTCTGGGCTGGAGGGGGGGCAGGGCTGAGGATGTGCAGCAACAGAAGAGGCTGTCGGCAATGGCTTGCAAGCAAGTATCTCCTTGAGTCCAGGATGTTATGACAAGTGAAATATGGAGACTTGGATAAAAAGTCCAGCATGTT
Organism: Burhinus oedicnemus; assembly: GCA_008921705.1. Classification (NCBI taxonomy): domain Eukaryota; kingdom Metazoa; phylum Chordata; class Aves; order Charadriiformes; family Burhinidae; genus Burhinus; species Burhinus oedicnemus. The sequence continues at coordinate 500,351 of VFFE01006620.1, read as the reverse complement.
CTGACAGCAGCCTGTCCCACTGTTTGGATATAACATGAAAAACTGAGTCATAAAGGACTGAAGCTATACAGTGCAACTTTGTGCCCATTTTTGGCTACATCTTGAATTACAAAAATTACAATGACTTCTTAGAAAGGAAAGCCTTGCCTTTTTACTAATATGCTGTAATATTCCTGGAAGGGAGCCAATGTGTCAGTTTAAGTACCCTCTCAAAGTGCAAGGGACTGTGATATTTCCAAATCACAATGCCAGCTCAAGTCCTTCTGGAATGTGTGCCAAAGTCTTTCTACTGAGAAGAATGCCTCGCATTAAGCGTGTCATCCCTGGGCTGGCCCTCCACTCCCTCCCCGGCCCTGGAGTCTCAGCTTTGACTTTCATTCCTGTATCCTGTTTCTCAGCCCTATGGAAAAAAATGCTGTGGAAACATCCCTCATCCTCCTTTTACGTGTTAATGTGAAATGAAAAACTCTTATGGCTGGCTATAGAACAAGGCGATACTGCATGGGGAATTTTAATGCCACATTTTTTTCTTAACCTGGATGCTGTTGAGCATATGCAGATTGTACTCATCAGTACAGCTTACAATTTGAAGTTGTCTAAGGATCCAGCCCTGCAGAGGTGTTCACGACTACGTAAAGGTCCAGATTTGAGCTGTCCCGATGGAAAGCAGCAGAAGTTTTGTCTGGGTACAACTTGTTTCAGAAAGACTTTCTGAGACAAGATATCTCTGTCCACAAGAGTATCTCCACACTTGCGTTACTTCCACTAATACATCAGATATTTAGAAATCCAGTTAACCATCATGCATTTGTAGTTTAATGAAATAAACGACAGCTCATTTTAAGGCCTGACTGATTGAAACTCAAGCCCTTAGAAGAATATAATTGAATATATTTTCAAATGAAACTGAAATTTTTATGAGGTCAAATTCCCAACAATTCCAGCAATTCCTGACTTGGACATCAAGAAATTTAATCTAATTTGTATATTTTTTTAAATACAGCAGGTTATTAGTTTACATCTTGTCTTCTTTGGGCCTCAAATATTTTCCATTTCTTCAAAAACATTGGAACCAAGGTGCATGTGTGTGGCAGAATAAAAGGAAAGAAAGCACAAAAGAAACATCTCCCTGCAAGTACACGGCAAGGACATATTACATTTTTTCTGTAAAAAAGGGAATGGCAGTTGCCCTTGCAGATCACAGAGGTGTACAGGTGGAAAAACACAAAGAAAAGAAGCAAAAGCAACCAAATCAAACCACTGTCACAACTGACTTTTCTACAGTCTCCCAATACCCCGGCTGATCCTTGGCTACTATCATTACAGGCACTGCTGATTTCCTTGATTTCAGTTTCCCTGACATTCTGGGTGTTTGTTATAGTAAGAAGATGAATTTGAGAATGTCTTCATTCACAGTTAATTTTAAGTAACTTCCTATAGTACTAGAGTGGGAAAAAACCAAACCACTCTAAAGAATTAAAAGACAACTAAAACCAGTAGGCTTTTAAAATTATACATTTTAACTGAGTTTACAGTTTAGGGAGGAAGATTTTTAATATTTTTCTTTGTCAGTGTTGCAAGGTCAATAATTACAGAAGAGAAGAAAACCTTGATCTTTTTTTTTATCTACATCTTTCTTTTTAAAAGAGATTTGTGTAGGAAATTATTTTTCCATCCCTACGCATCAGTGTAAAACAACAGCTAAACAAAAAAAATCCCCAAGCCTTACTTGGTATTAGTGGAGAAGTTGTTCAGATTTTTCTTGATGAAGGTGAGCTGCATTACTCACTAACTTCAATTTAGGATACTCACATGAAAAACAGGAGACTTCCATCTGAATTCTGTGCATCTCCCACCTCCAGGAGGGTCCCTTAAGTAGTGGGCTATGGGCTGTATTGCATGTTGTGATTGTTTTGGTTGCATTCCTTTTATAATCTTAAAGATAGTCACCAGCAAACTGCTTTTTAAACTCTAAAAATTGAAATGTTCATCCTATCTTGCCATTCTAGACTTTGGCAATGAAATTGTAAAGAACTCAAGTTTGAAAGTAGAGTATACAGTTGTAGGATCAAGGTTTCTAGCATACATAGAGAAACAACACCTGTTTCATTAGGCAGTTTCAGCAATCTTACTGCCAGAACATCATAGATTTGAAAAAAAAAATACAGGATATCACAACTGAATAGCCATGGGAAATTCACAGGAACTTCACATTGGTGTGAAATTATTAAATAAGTAGAAGTCTTCTAGGAAAATGGGACTAATAATCCTAATCTTGTAAAAAGTAACAGTTTAATGACCCATTTCCCCCTCAGCAAGCCCACATACTCACTGTGACAGAGTCCTTATTTTCAGACTGAGTGTACTTGTTCTGAGATCTGAAAGGTGAGACCCACCATGGTCAACACCCTGCTGTTTTACCCCATAATTGGCCATCATTTTAGCATCATTCCCAATGGTTTATTATCACTCACAGCTGATACAACTTGTTCTTTAGTGGTTTGGGTTTTTTGCTTTTGCTTTAAAAAAAGTGTTTGGAGAGAGAAAGAATTAAGTATCCTGGAGTGCCTATACCATTATAGATGTACATCATAAAGCCAGAGGTTATCTAGGTGAGATGAGGAAAAACACAGTTCTTGCTTAGTTCCCAAGTTCCAAACCTTGAATCCTGGTCAGCTAAGTCCCACCTAGAAATGCTGTGCTGGGGAATAGGGATCCTTGTAGATCTAATCAGTCATTTTTCTCCTCAGATCTATTTTTTCTAATCTAGGGACAAAAACCTAATTCTATACTGGGTTTTGCACATACAGAATGGAGGAACTGATTTCAGGTGTTATGTAAATGATTAACAATTCTAAATCTCATTTAAACACACATATGTCATATACACACTGTCATGTAGCTCACATATTCACAGAACTCACAGCATTTTTACCACCTCTGTTGAAAGAGCTGTGAAAACCAGGCAACTTGCATTGGGTTTTTCTTTTTTGTTTTGTTATTCAGCCCATCATTTTTCCTTTATAATTAACATGGAAATATCAACTTTTCCCTCTAGTTAGCTCTTTGGAGTTTTTTGTTTTTTTTTTTTTTTGTGGGTGGTTTGTTTGTTTGTTTTTTCTTTTTAATTAAGAGGTACAGTAAAGGACATCCTCCATGCTGTAAATCAGGATAGTGCCAGTGATATAAAGTGACTTAGGATCTAGTGTTTAGGGTATGTGTTCCCTTTTAGCTGGATATGGGGTAAATTAACACAACTACATTTCTGCAATTGCTTAACCTCACTGAAAGATAATGGATTAGGCTGAGAAAGAATACATATATCTCTCTAACAAAGAATACACATATACATGTGATTTAAGTGTATTATATATGTAATAAATTTATTTATTTTAAATAAAAATAATAAATAATAGTATAAATGCAATATCAATACATTTATTAATATTTGGATTTAGTTATGAATAACATTTAAGTTTGTTAATATTAATATTTATGTATTTGCATCAAGGAAGATGCTTATTTGCTGGGTTTTTTACTACTTAAAAAAAGGCAATTTAGGCTGACTATATAGCTGGGAGAAGTTAGCTAGAATAATGCAGATCAAAATTTGGAAACCCACATGGGCACAACAGGCTGACCATGAACAACCTTGGAGTGTCTTCTGTCAAACATAATTCAGCCATAATTTGTGATCAAGTAATAAAACGGACAAAAATTATGTGTTGTCAATTAGCAGGCTTTGCTTAGAGAGAAAAAGTCTTCCCTAATGGCTAACTTGGCTTCTCCTTCCTAAGGGAGAAACTGGTGGGGACTCACCCCTCAAACATAATGCAGTCTTGGGATTAGGGCCCCTACAAAAGGCTGGGACAGTCTTTTCTTTTCTTTGCAAGTGAGAGGAGCAAGTTGCTTAGAGCATCCACAGAGAAACTCTGAGTCCATTTCCCACACGTTTTCCTTGTTCCTACATTATCTTTAACCATAGGCTGTTGTAGACGTCTCGCAGTCCCTTCAGAGAGAATCGAGCTCTCTTCTCCATTATGCTGGTGAAAATCCAGACACTGTTTTGGAAGTATCCTGGGTTTTAATCTTTGGCTTTGGCTACCATGGGAGCTGATCCCATAAGATATTGAGTCCTGCTATTAAAATTAAAGGTCTTGATTGTGATTTTACCCATGCTACTTTTGCACTACTGCAAACCCACTGGTTTAGTTGGGCTTGTTACTGATTTACACCTGCCAGGGACCTTATGTGGCCAGAGTGGCAGCTGAATGAAGTGACCTCCTTGGAGGACTGGGCCTGCGGTTTGTTTATGAGAAACCGATACGGGTCTGAAAAGCTGGAGTGGTGATTACACAAACCGCTCGCCTGTTTCAGCTTCATCCTGTGTGCCAACAACAACAGTGTAACGCGCTTTGGAATCAAACCTGCACGTGAAAGCTGGGGATGCAGTAAGGCAGCAGTCAATGAGCAGGACTCCTGCCAGCTTCCAGCCAGCAAAGGCGTTTTTTTCCTTTTGAATTCACTCGGTAGCCAGATTACGCTTGTCTCTGGTATCAGGCGCAATTCAGAGTTGCCTCAGGAAACCAACAAGCACATTTTCAGAGCTTTGGCACTGTCCACATTGGCCACAGAAACCACTCACTGCTATCTCCTTCCTTTGTTCATCCCCACGATGTCTTCCAGCTCTTCCCATCTCCCAGTTTAAGTTTACTATTGAATGATGTACTGCATCTTATTTGACTCACATCCTCACTTTTAAAATTGGAATGCTTGCATTTCCTTGTCTATATTGGTTAATGAAATTGAGATGCAATAAAGTACAGTTATTGTGGGGGGAAGAGTCAGGAATACAAATAATATAGATTATATAGATAGATAGAATTAAGCATAGTTATCTTTAATAACTCTATTATTTGCTCTAATAACAAGAAAGATGTATACATATATAAGCTGGCTATACGTACTGTCTAGAGAGATGAATGTTTTAAAATACATCAATGTTTGTCAAGGACCATAACAACACTTAGTTTTTTGTCACTGAAAGATGTGATAGAAATGGAAATGAACCTCTGAAAATCACAGGGTAATTTATATGTTATGCTGCTCTCCCCTAAAAGAAGACAGAAGTCATTACAGTAACAATGAAAAGGAGTTCAGAGGCCAGCACATTGGAAAAGCAAAGATGTTAAAGGCCAGATCCTCACCTGGAATAAATCAATACGCCTTTGGTTGAATCGACAGAGCTTCTTTAATTCCATGCTCTTCCCATGAAGTAATTAAGTATTTCATTGTAAAAATTTCCCAATGCATTTAGGGAAGGAAAAGGTTAGACAGTTTTTGTTTAGAGAACACACAAAAAAGGTGTAAATTTTAGTGTTATAAATTCTCGTAGTTCCACTGAAGCAAAAGATACAGCTGCTGTATATCTAACACAGATTAGCACCTTTCTAAAACATTTTTTAATGTCTCCAAGCACTTGCTTGAGGTTTTGTCATTTTGTTTTAATTAGCTAGGGGAAAAAAGCCCTCTGGAAAGATAAAGGCTTAAAGGAAGGAAATGCAAAGATCTGTGGGCTAAGAGGAGAAAAAACAAATGAAATTAAGTATTAGGCAAAGGCAAAAGGCAAATACTAAAATTTAAGTTATTAATATATTAAAACAATTCAGAAATTGCAAAACACGTTAAGTGTAAAACTCCCTAAATTTTGAAACTGATCCTAAAAAGGGACAAAAATAAATATATATGAAGAAATTCATCTGAATTACTACTAATTGTAACATTTTAAGGTTTGCTTTACATTTTTTTGGAGACAAAACACTATTCACCATCTCTCACACATATAACTAGAAACTAGAGGCAGATAAATAGCATTTATTATGTTTTAAAGACTGTTCAAAACTGAAATTCATGGGCTAATACTGTGAAAAATGTTTGTCCTACATTGAGATACAAAGCCAAAAGATCATATATTCGTCATTTAACTTTCTGACCAAATAGAAATAGCCCTGACCAAACTATCTGGGAATATATTGCTTTTCAACTTTGTTCAACACAGTCTCCCTTCACTCAAGATCTCCTTAGGATTTGTAAGAACTGTATTTTACGTCACTGTCCTTTTGCAGTCTTGGGTTGAACACTGTTTCCTGAGATACACTTTGCTCCTCTGAGACTTGTGACCGACAATTTTTATAACTTAGTGTTAAATGTGATCCGTCATGTAATGAGTTTGGCCTGCGCAGGAAACTAATGTTATGAGATACCTGAACTGCAGCTCCCAGGAATGTTGCAGAAGAAAGGAAGAGCCTGATAACTGTGAAACTACCCCAAAAGGAACAATTCTGCTTGAAAAAATATTTTAGCATAACTAATATCAACTGAAAAGGAGTTTCTTACTTCTTTTCCCCCCCTCCACTGAACATCCAAAAAGTTTGAGGAAAACTCTAACTTCCTAAAAAGAAATACAATGGTTTTCATAGAAACTCAGACAAGTAGTCCAAGGAAGGAGTCCAGTTTACACTGTGGTGACTTCTATATTACTCTGCTAATGAAGAGGAGATACAACATAAGCAAGAAATTACCTTGGGTTTACCAGTTTTATTCAGCGGGATGTGAAGCAATTTTATTCTCAGTAGATTTTACACACTTTGACACTAACTTTGGAGGATAAAGAGAGTTTCTGAACTGCCTAAAACCTGACAAAGGGACCATCTTACCTCTCTGCTGCTCACAAAGTAGTTAAAGGATCAGTATACATACTCAGTGCTCACAAAGCTAGAAGACTTTCATAATCACTTCTAGTGAAAGTAAAAGGCCTTTTTGCTTCTTTTTTTTCGTCCAACAACTCAGACCAAAAGCAAGGACATTTTGTGGCAGAACAGCCACCCACCAGCAAGGGATTGAAATGTCCTTATAGCTGAAGTGTACTTTTCTGCTCTTGTTATTTTAACCCCTAATACCAAATGTTAGTCTTGCCTGCCTTGTGTATGACATTAGCAGACACAAAGGAGTTACAAAAAAAAAAAAAATAAAAAAGAAAAAAGATGATTTGGCTCTTCACAGCAAAACAAGAAAGGTGGACCATTTGTGCATACTTTTAGATGTTGTCCTGAGATCACTGAATATTTTCTGGCTGTGTTATCTCAGTCATATCCATCCATAATACAGGAGGTTCTGTACTCAATCTGTGTTCGCAAAGTTCTGGACTTTTTTTTTAAATCTTAGATATGGAGTGCTCAGGAGGAGCCTTGCCATTACTATTCTGTTTGCTTACAAGGAGGTGAGGTCAGAACAATAATTGTATAAGCCAGCAAACCCCAACTCCACTTCAGTAGATGTTAGTCACAATATATACAGGATCAGATTTCCTGCATCATTTCACAGAATCATAGAATAGTTTGGGTTGGAAGGGACCTTTAAAGGTCATCTAGTCCAACCTCCCTTGCAATAAGCAGGGACATTCTTGTCTCTAACTTGGAGAGATATGGGTTTGATGTGTGGATCGTTTGGTGTATGAGGATTTGGTTGGATGGTCGCATCCAGAGCTTAGTGGTCAATGGCTCAACGTTCACATGGAGATCAGTGACAAATGGTGTCCCTCAGGGGTCTGTATTGGGATCAGTACTGTTCAATATCTTCACCAATGACATAGACAGTGGGATGGAGTGCACCCTCAGCAAGTTTGCAGATACCACCAAGCTGAGTGGTGTGGTTGACATACCTGAGGGACAGGATGGCATCCAGAGGGACCTGGACAGTCTTGAGAAGTGGGCCTGTGTGAACCTCATGAGGTTCAACAAGGCCAAGAACAGGGTCCTGCACCTGGGTTGGGGCAATCCCTGGTGTTAATACAGGTTGGGGATGAAGGGGTTGAGAGCAGCCCTACCCAGAAAGACTTGGGGGTACTGGTGGTGAAAAGCTGGACATGAGCCAACAATGTGTGCTCGCGGCCCAGAAAGCCAGCCGCATCCTGGGCATTTGTACTGTGCTATGCTGGAACAGAGTTGTCAAAGGGTGTTAATATTTTAATGCAAACTGGGTGGAAATCTATTAATCAAAATGCAATTCTTGCAATAAATACATAAATATAAGGTAAGTATTGCAGTAACGTCATTCTCATTTATGTTTTCCAATTCTTTAGCTTAAAATACTCATTGAACATTTTTTGAATATTTGATCTAGATTGATCTTACTGATAACTTGGTTTTTAAGTGGACTTTGAGAACTGAATCCTTTCAGGTACAAATGTTTCATAACCAAAATAATATTTTAAGTAGAGATTTCAGTGGGGTTTTTTTAATTAGACCTAAAACTACATTTTTTTCCTCAGATAAAATATTTATAAAATGGTTTTGGTTTGGCGTTCTTTTTTTTCCACAGAAACAAAACTGTTGTATATTTTTGTTAAAATACACGGACAAAGTGAACATCTCATTTAAGATCTTGGAAACATTCAGTACCAGCACCAACTGTTCATAATCATCTGGGACTAGTGGCAAAGGACTATGTTTTCATGTCAGAGCTAAACTCCGGGTGCATTTTTGAGTATAGAGGATGACTATTCAATTGTAGCTTTTAACAACTGGCCTGAGTAGGTGGTAGTGTGAAATAATTGCAAAAGTGATTGTGCCTCAGGCCATTGTAGAAGAAGCAAAGTCATGTCTTATCACCTTCCTCTGCCTGTTGACAAGATTTTGTAGCCTCAGTGTGCACAAAGTGTTATCTTTGTTTCTCTAAATTCCTCTAGTTGAAGTTAATCTTGTGCTTTTCAGTACTATTTATTTCTCCAATTAGCTATTCTGCTCACTCGTCTTCTTGTTTGCCTTCCAGTTTCTACACACTGTACTTCACTTTTTTCACACAAACCCCAGAATCGGTATTATGAAAGTGTAGATGATGTGTTAAGGACTTGGTTGAGCCCACAGAATGTGTGTTATACACACAATCCCACGCGTGCAGAACACAAGGAGGTGAAATGGTCTATAAATAGTGATCAGTGATAGTAGCCTGCATACTGAACAACAGTTGCAATGGTAGACCAGCACTTTAGAAAGAAGGCACTGTAGATCACACAGTACTGGCATATCCAGCTCATCTCTGTTGGGAGGTGAAAAAGAGCCATGAACTGAAAAACAACGAGGAGATTTTAGCCCAAGGAACCAATTACATGCAAGCTGAAACTCAAAAGCACAGAGTGCACCCTACAGACACCCTAAAACCACAAACCATACAACCCCACTAAGCACCTGGGCAGTGAGGACCTCTCTGTTGTCATGCAGTAGAACAGCTTCTTAATATATTCACACTTAAATGCAAACCCCAGTTTTTGAATGTTTTTTATATCTTCTTTTCACAAGGACAGCATGACTATCCCCTCTTTTCCTGCCCTGCCATCAATCTGCACATCCCACACAGCCATACATGAGACTGTGACACAAGCATTAACTGTTAACCAAGCTCCACAACAGTAGGGGGTGTTTTAACAGCACAAGCCATTTATGTGTGAGCAGGGACATGTCTACTGCCTTTTAATAAGTAACCCAAGGATAATTCCATAGACGTTTTGAATGTTCTTCATTTTATTAAGCTGATTCAGAATACCATCCCTGGGAAAAACACGGTGAAGCATGGAAATTGCCTTAAAGAACTTGAGACGGGACTGCAACAGAAATGACATGTGGCATTTCTCTCAGTGCAGGGTAAGGCACATTGCATGGTTATTTTTTTCCAAGTGAAACAATTACAACTTGCTGTAGGTATCACATCACAGGACAAAAGCCTGTGTGTGGGGGTAGGACTTAGAACTGTGTTGCATGCTAGGAAATGTGTTGGTTCTAGCTAGGCATTTGTAGGAGGATTTTCTGAAATTTACTCACTTGCTCAGTCAGAACTCAGATCTGTTACCTTTTTAGATACTGTACAACATCCATTCCTTTCCCGAGATATTTTTAAAAATAGAAGTATTGCATGGAAGAAGGGAAGGTTGCAAAAAATTAAGGGAAGATACAGGGAAGGTATCAAGATACGATGAAGAAAGTGAGCTAATCACTGAGGATGTGCAGTTAGGTATGGACAAATTTAAACCTGTGATGATTTGTTTAACATTCTAGGCCTAGCCCAGTATAGTCATGTTTCCACAACGATATCAGCGATTCCTGGAGTTTTGCCTTATTTGGGGTTGATGGGAGCCAAAATATTTGTATTTATCAGCTGCATTCTGACTGCAACACTGACTAGCGCCTTGCTGCAAGGATGATCTCTAATTTCAGAAGAACTAGCCTTCCGTAAAAGTTTAATTTGCTCTCAGGATAAAAATTTCATCGTATTCACTTAAAAATGTTTAGACAGAGACCGTGATAATTAAGGGAAAGCCAAGATGTGTACTTAGACTATAAATAATGTCATGAAAACTGTCCTTAATACCTTTAGATTGCAACTACTTACACACATTTCAAGCCATTATACAACATAATGATGTGCTGCTTTATATTAAAAGCAAAGCCTGCAGGGATAGAGCCTGTTTTTAACAAACACGGCTGGCTGCTGAGAGAAGCCATTCATACTGGGGAATTACCTTCAGAAGGAACTTCTCAGCAAGGAGAAAAAGCACTGAATTAAACACTAAAGCAAAGATGAAAATCAAACAAAGCATGTGTATTAGAGAGAACATACATGCAATAACCTCGTAAGAGTTCTAAAGCCCCATAAAGTTTCCTATTGTTACTTGTGTGACCAAGCTTGCATGACTCATGTACTAGGCTTTGCCAGTCATGGACAATTGTGTGAACGTGCCCATCTTGCTGTAATAAACACTCTCTGTTGTCCTCTGCTCAACACGTGATTTCTTAATTTTCCTTCCTTGCAGGGCATCAGCCTCAGTTGCTATTCTGGTCCTCATCATGCTTGATAAAGAAATGGCTCAACTACAGAACTGGAATGAGGCACATGACGGACAACAAAACGTGAGTAGAAAGCTTTCTACAAACACAGGCATAGACGATATTTGGGAAGAGGGATTTGCCATAACCATGTAGCAGAACAGTGTTGGCATGAGCTGCCAGACGGCAGAGTGAAGAGAGTTATAAACTCAGAACTTAACTTAAACTTAACTTCAGGCATGGATAGCCTGAAGCACAATCAGCCTCAACTGTCAGTAGTACTTTTCAATCAAAAGAACATGCTGGATTTTTCCATTCAGCCTCTTTTTTTTCCCCTCTTCCTACGATGAGAGCTGGGGTCAAAAGCTTAGCAATGCCATGCAAAAAAGTCTTCAGACTGAGAAGAAATTATAGTTTTAAAATCCACTATGCCTTTGCTTCTTTCCTTATTCCACCTGATTCCTTATAGGCAGAATTTCTCCTTCCACTCCTTCCAAAAGGAAGGATGGATTCTGGATGAAAAACATTTGTCCATTTACATGGTTAAAAAAGAGACACATGACAATGAAGAAAGGTATTCTCTTTCTTTGAATTGAGATCAAAAAAGGCTGTGAACATGCAAAAACCCCTGCTGCCTGTTCACACGGTTCCTAAGGAGTGGTCCTTGATCAGCTATCTTCATGGGTGTCTCTCACACTGCATGCAGACCACCAGCACATACCTCGCCTGAGCTCAGCTCTGCATTATGTCCTTGGAGTGCCACATGTTCCGGGGGGCAATCTGTAGCTGTGCTAGAAGCTGCCTTTGCAAGCTTGCTTTCCAACCTGAGCTTGAGCGTGGGACTCTTCCAATCCTGGACCTTAATGGATTCAAACTGAGGTCCTGCTCCTACACTGCATGGAAGACCCCGTTGAAGTCACTGCTTGCATCTAATACTAATAAACTAAGCATTCCTGGGCACTGAGGCCAACAGGCATGGAGCAGCTCATGTCTGTGCTAACAACCTGCCTACAAGAGGGTAGGGGCACGCGACCTGCCTGCTGGGGATGGGCTTGGAACGGTCCAGCTGCCAGACCTGCCTGGCAGCTGCTGGGAAGACAGTGGTTTGAAACAGTCCCAGTTCAAGCCGGGGACTTCCTAATGGCTCACTAGTGCAGACAATCACAGTGAGCTTAAACTTAATATTATAGCCAGATGCATTAAATATTTTGTCTATTGACACTAAAGGAATATTTAGGCAGATAGATGAGCGTACTGCCTAAGTTTGGGAAATACCTTGTTTTTTAAAGAATATAGGCCAGTATTGTCAGAGAGCATAATTTGGCCCAGAATTGTTTAAACCCCCCTGCCTGTGCATCTGCATTAGCTCAAACAGGACTTTCAGTTTCAGGCTGCCTGAAAGTCGATCCATGCCACGTTTGCTGCCCTGCCCCTCCTCCAGCAGATGTGATTTCACACTGAGCTTTTAGAGAATTAAAATGTAGAAGCTCAGCCAAATGGGCATCAGTATCCATCAGATAAAAAGTTTGAATAAAAATTGCTGTAATTCAAATAAAAGCGCCTTGTAAGGTCAGAACACACAAATACTAACTACAGGGTATACAAGTGAGTGCTGAGAAACGTCCCACTGACTTCATAAACTGACTTCTGCCACTAAACACACCTTGTCAGCTGTACTTTGAATCAAGACTTTTTCTGTATTAACAAAAATAATCTCAGAACAAAATAAGAACCTTAACTGAAATACTTTCAGAAAAATGTCATTGCCCAATCATATTTCTGTCGTTACACTAACTTTTTGTTGCTGCTTGCAAGACAGTGAGTAAGGCTGGGAAGCTTTTTTTTTTGTTTCCACAGAGTGTTTTATTTTACCTTCCTTTCTTTGTTTTGCTTTATTTTCTGTTTCTTCCAGTAGGGGAAACTGACAAATGAGAAGAGCACCTATTTTTGACATTAAGATTAGGAATGTAAACACAAAAGTCAGGACACATTTCCCTGTGGCTGGAATATTACCAGTTGTATTGTGTGGAACTGTGCCTTTCAATTCAGTGATGGGTTGCCTGCTTGAATTTAACAGACACAGTTGATGCTACGTTGGCAAACCAGCAATGCTCTGAGGTCTTTCACTTTGGAACTGCTTGACTTAGTGGTAGATATTATTTATTTATTTATTTATTTATGAAAAAATATATTTGTCTTCTCCTTTCCCTTCATTCTCTTTCAACTTGCTTCAGATATTACAGTTCCACTGGACATCACAGATACAGAAGTATCAGTCAAGGAGAAAAAAACAGTACTGAATTTTACCTCCCTGCTGGGGAAATTTTAGTGTGTACTAATGTTTGGTAAGCTGCTCTGCTGTGTGTACCAGTCCAATGATAAAGTCCCTTAGTGTCCCAAACCAAGGAATATGAGTATCTAAAACAAACTTCCTGAAGGATTTCACTGGGGAGTTTTCTTCAAAAGCTAGGTCAGAGCACTTAGTACGTGATGTTCCAGAAAGCGTTTGTTTTTCAAGCATGATTTAAGTCATACAGTCTTGGGAAAGATGGTCTGAGAGAGATCACCTAGACCTTCCCTTGCCCCACTGCAGGATAAATTACAGCCCTGTGGATCCTGACAGATTTCTTTACCCTGCTGATGAGGACCTTCCATGAGGCAGATACCACAGCAGCTCCAGGCAACCAAGTCTGGAGCTTGGGCTCTCCAGTTATTCCTCATGTCTAACTTGAGCCTGTCTTTCTGCAACTTACCAATTCTTGTCCCAGTCATCCAGGATGTGAGCTGGTCTTTTCTATGCAGAAGCTTTTTATGAGCTTGAAGTATTCAATCATAACACCTGACAAGTTCTCTCTTCTTTGGTAAGCAATTCCAACTTTTCACTTTTCATCGTATGTTATGTTTTAAATGATATTACACGTTTGATCATTGTTTCTGTCATTTTCCAGGTCTTCTCTGACTTGAACTTGGTCAAAACTAGATCCTACATCCCAGCTGTCTTACCAGAGTACTTTATGTGTCTTGCAGGCTAGGCATCTCTTCATATGTCCCCATGTGGAATTTATCTTCCTTGCAAAAGAATGGTGCAAGGAATAAATAATTTCTAAATATCTTCTTCCTCATCTAGGATCATTAAAAAATGAAGGTACCTCTTCCCAGTTCCAGCATAAATACTGGAACCTAACTTCTTCATGTAGCTTTAATGTGACTTTTTTTCTTAGCATTTATGTAAGTAAGAAATTACTTTTTTACAGATAGTCATATGAGCTCTCTTAAACTAATTTGGTAATCATAACAAATGAGTAGAGGCTAAAAGTATGCCTATTGTTCCAAGGAAGACTTTTTTTTTTGTTTCCTGAAATGGTGCCTATCATCAACTAACCTTGTTCTGCTGCAACAATTCTTAATCATTCCTGCAATGAAGACTGTTTCTGGAAAAAAATAGATACCATCAGAAAAAAGACAAATATTACATAAGTCCAAAATATGTGCTAAACTGATAAGTGATGTAACACATCAGTCTAGTAGAGAGATTTGTCATGATCCAGAACTCTGTTGCCAAAACATAGCTATACGTGGCAAGTGAAAGTCCCCTCTTGTATATTACTTAGCTTTATTTTGTTATAGGAGTACAGATCCCTATATTTCATTAAACAGGGAAACTTTGAAATGAAAAGTATTTCTAAAACACAGCTTTTGGCTGAATACTGCTATGCTGTGTGTGTGTAAAATATTTCACATGAGGAAATGCTAGTAGTTGTACTTATTAGGTACAAAATTGTTACTTATATTAATTAATACTATAATTAGAATCTCATTTAATCTCACTTTGGTAATTCTCACTCAAGAAAACAGGTTTACAGGTGAACTACATGAAAGGTAACTCTGAAGTGTATTGCTTTTAGGAATATCTTTGAAGAGCAATGGCTTTCAGAGTGTGACCCTAATACATGGTTCTTGCCCTGCATTTCTTCCACCCTGCCTCTTGGCAGCTTGGGGTACATGTTTTACACTGTGTCATCTTTGATCTACCATATTAATTGTTTTGAGCTGATCTAATTATTTTAAGAATTTATCAGATTATTTTTTAATGAAAGAGGAAAAACTGCAGCAGACAACTTTCCAAGAAATGTGTATCAGAACCAAATTTTACTTTTTTTGTGAATCTTACTGGGAATTTCTCTTTAATACTTCCGATTTCTCTAGCCTGGGTGCAAGAGTGTAAGGAAAACTCAAATGTAAGCATACATGATGGCTCAAGTTCAACACTAACACAAGTGTATGAAATGCCAATGTCAATGAGGTTTCAGCAATTCTTTCAGCTCTGAAAAGGTGCCATTGATATTTTTAAAATATTATTTACATAATGTTTAAATAAATAATTTCTAAAATAACTGGTTCTTTCCCACCACCATTTCCACCAATTAAAGAAAACCACGCTTGGATTCATTTTTACTTTTAGTAAAACATTTACAACACATGCCAAGGAAAAAACTTTTCTAGAGATGTTGTCAGACCCTTTATTAAATTCTGGAAACTCAGACAAAAGTGATTTTGACATTTCAAAGGTGAACAGCCTCCTGAATGGAAGTTCTTAGTTAGACAAAACGTTCAGAGCTAATCTTCTGCTTCCACTTCTTCTTCTTTGTCTTTACTTCAAAACTACCGTCTCACAAATGGCTGGAACGTATTTCCTTCACAGGTAACAGTACTTGTCAATGCATATCAAAACCACCACGGGAACAGCGCAAACTTGCTGAAGAGTATGTGGTTTCCCTACAGACATTCCCCTTTTCGGTATCTATTCAGGACTTCGACCACAAAGTGGTGCTGTTGCAAAAGCTAACGGTTAATGGGGAAAACCAACTCCCTGCTTTTATAATGACCCAAGGCATGCATTAAACCCAATACAATTTTCATCCATTTACATACTAACATACATATTTCTCTATAAATATTCATTGTTTTAACATCAAACGTAGTTGCAGTCGTATCTGTTAATATGTAGAGGAAAACACATGTCTTCAAAGTATATAAAATGTTACATATTTTGAAGTCTGATCAAAGGCCTAATTAATCAGATCAATGTCTAATAATTATTCCAATTAAAATCCCCAGAATTTAAAGATGACTTTCTACAGCATGCTTTGAGCAATATTGCAAATTCTTCAAGACAGAACAGAGACTTGTTCAAAGTAACAATTTGTTTTTGCCATGTCAGAACCTCAGATCCGAAGGCTACACATAAAATAAGGCTACCATTTGGGAGCTTTATTGTTTCTCATAAAAAATTCAGAAACATATTTAAAGTGTAAAAATAATCCACTTGTGCTAAGGGTTAGCATTAAAAAAGAAAGCGCCCTCAGAATAACAGATGAAGATGTAAAAGATCTAGAAAGAGCAGCTTCAGAACAACAGAAACATCTTTAGAAAAAAAGACTGGGAAACTGCAAGGACCAAACATGTCTCCACTTTCTATAGTTGCGAAAACACCCTGTCTACAATGCTTTTTACAGTGCACACATATTTGGCAAGATTAAGGTGTCACATCTCAAATTACAAAGCGTCTGATTGCCCACAGACCCAAACACAAATAAAGGGCAAAACCCCTCAACTTGTGCAAACTGCCTGGCTCTTATAGGCTTGCCTCCCATCAGAGGTAGGCAGCCCCTCTGCCTAGGACATTTACTTGTAGCCTATTTATTTTCCTTCTTTTTTTGCTGGGCTAGCTGGAAATGCGAAGTTCCCGGGCTAGGGCTGCCTTCAGATGCTTAACCCTTTGCCTACCTCTTGGGAAGCATTCGCCAGCCACGGGAAAATTTTCTATTCCTAGCACTGTTCGTCTACTTCAGGAGATTAAAAGCTGATTCATATTTTAGGCGTTTCTCAGATCTGACTACAGTGCTGGGCTGAGGGGGATAGGATTTAATTCTGATTCCCTCCTCTTAGCTGAAAAAGCTCTAAAAAGGATGGAAACTGCATTCAGCCAAATGGGGAAGGCAAAATGGCTCTAGAGTTTTTCAAGGTTTGAGTGGTTTTTTGATTGGCAAAGCAGCAAGTTTTAGTAGAAGATTCTTAGGAGACAGCAGTGGAAGATGATTCTTTCCTTCTGCACCTGGGCCGTTAGAGGGAATAAGCGACGCAGGCAGAATTTATGAGACCGATACAATTTGTAGAGTTCAGAGTACCCTAAATAGGATTATTTTATGGTTGGAAAAAGTCAGATAAAGGACAACCACAACAAACAACACTGACCATGTTTCAATCCACAGTGAAGAATATTTCAATAAAACTGTGACACCTAGGTAGATTAAAATGTCTTAAAGAAGATGGTACAATGTTTTGACAGCATGAGAAGGCTAATCATCCTTTCACAGGGAGGGCAAAGAGGAAAAATTCCTTGGTTAAATAACAAAAGAAAAAACTTCATGAGCTAGTAAAGGAAGTATTCTTTAAGGAAACAATCCGGTGATTCTTAAAATTTGAAGTGTTGTTTCGTATCTTATATGACCACATTCTTATGGTTATGACCTGCTCAATTACGCTTGAATCAAACAGAAAAGAAAGATGACTTAAGCATATAAATTTAGAGGGAGACTTAGAGGCATGCAGCTAAATTTATCAGCCATCTCTGTGAGCGATCACTCTAAATAAAAAGTTTGGAAACCAGTCGCTGCTGGTTGCTGATGAACTTTCCATGCTTTTGGCACTCTCCATCCTTTCCTTAATGGACTAATCTGCAAATCAAAACAGGAGGAATATCTGGACACAGATCTGTTCTTAATAGTGGATATTTCTCCGAAGACTTATTTTTGTGTCATGGGGGGTGACTTAGGTGACAGAAATGTTGACCAAAGAAATAAATTTGTCTAAGATTTTGAAGTAATAAAAAAATAAAATAAAACAGAGGAGCCAGGGGGAGAGAGCAGAGGCTCATGGCATTCTAGTCCTGTGTCTCTATTTCACCTGTTTTACATGTCCTATAATGACTTCTGAATATGGGTAAGAATAGCAACACATGCTGGCAGTTTGACCAAAGGGTGTGCGTGTGCATGTGTGTGAGTGTGCATGTGGGAGACAGAGAGAGTATGGGGAGAAGGAAGGGGGGGGAGTGGATGGGCCATTAGAGTGCAAACACAGAGACATTCCTGCAATAAAATACTTGTCTTCTGAGAATCGCAGTCTGGAAGAGATGGTTATGATTTAACAAAAGAATTCTCTAAAATGTTCCCTGGTGTTAATACTGTTCTTAATAATATGAAAAGATTTTGCCAGGAAGAGGAATAAAACCATCAATCGGATTAAAAAAAAAGAAAATAGGCACATGATGGTGGTTTTAGAGCACACAGGGGAAAAAATGACCTTTATGGCGGTTTTGTCATTTTCAAAAAAATGTCTCATTCTCCGAAATTCCCCAACCAGGCAAGGTTATTATAAATGGTAGGTAGGGAAAGCAGAGCGTGGCAATAAAGGGGTTAATCTGCAGAGCACAGAGCCATCTGGCTGAGCTGGTTTGTTATAATCGAGCAGATTATGTTCACGGGACTCAGAGTTTAAGGCTCCTCTCCCATAGAGCAACTCTGCACAACCCAAGCAGACCAACTTTGGGACTTTGAATGAACATATTTACATCCACCTTTCTCTTCATGTCGACTTTTCTGGAAACATTCACACGGATGCCATGGTTACTCCTACCACGGTAAGGGAAATTTGACGTTTTCTAATAGGGTCCTAAGAGGGCGGGGAGGGGAGGGGGGGGAGAGGGGTCCTTTAAAGAAGTATAATGGGGAGGAGGGGGGGGTCTTGTAAGCAGTAGATCTGTCCCAAATGTTGTTGCCTTCCCCATTGTGCCTCCTCCTTCCCCCACCCCTACTTGCCCTATAGCTTGCTTTAGTCCTGAGGTTCCTCTCTCCTCCTGCTCTGCACGCTGTTGTTCAGGTCCCTGGCAAGAAAACAGCAGAGGGGAAATATGAGGTGCTAAAGGAATCCGATTTAAGAGGCAAAAGCAAAGGAGACTCTTCGTTTTGTTTTAAGAGGGAAACCAGCAACTTTAGATATAACAAAAGGGGTTGCAAATCTTGAACGTGGATTGCAAGAACCAGCCTCAGCATACGTAGCATGCTTGCCCTCAGGCAAAGTTAAAGCCCATGACAAGCAAAGTCTAAACTACCAATTTCTACACCTCTCCTGTCTCAGGTAACTAACTTCACCGGAGCTTTCTTTTTTTGTTTGTGCCAGACACTGGAAACCCTATTCATGACCTTTGAATCAATCCCCATTTTCCTCAAACCCAAACACTAAATTCTCTGGGAGGAACTGGTGATCAAAGGATTCCCTGCACATCTGTGTCTAGGTGAAAAAGATACACTCACTTTGTGCTGGGATGGCAGGAAAACTATTCTTACGCTGCAGTTTCCAGTGTTTGGTAAGTGCCTTCTAGGAATGCAGCACGCAACTAATGAACACAGGCACACATATAGAGAGCAAAATAGAAAGCTGTTTCTCATCTAAACAGCTGAAATGCAGCTTAAAGCGTCAGTTACTGGCGAGTCCTTATGGAGACACCAAACTGCTATTAGCCAAGAGAGGAAAAAGTCCTTGAATGGTTTAGATAGTTTTCTGATCAGTTCTTAATCCTTCATTAAAATAAACGGGAAAGCTCTGCATTCGTCTTATCTCTTGAACTATAAATATGCAGTATCCGGAGAGATGGATATTTTGGACTGAATAGGGCTGCTATGCACACATTCTCTGGTTCCTATATCGCAAAACCAGTTATTTAGAGATGACTCTGTGTGTATGAGGGGGATTGCTCCCTCCGCCCTCCCACCTTTTTAAATAGACAGGGATGTGTGCTACATGGTCCAGTCAATTGTTATGAGCTACAGCCTTTCAGAAAGCACTCTTTGCTCTTAGGCTAATGTGATTTGTTGCATGAGGAGTGCAAATGGTATGTAAAGTTTGCCTTTACATTGTGCCTTCAGGAAAATACCCAGACAAATAGGAGAGACATTCTCAAACACAGAAATACCTGATCTGTGCAAGCCTGTAAGTGGAGGAGCGGTGCAAGAAACACCTACAAATAAGATGTAAAAAAAAGAAAAAACCTAGTAATAAAAAAAAGAAAAACTCACTTTGCGGCAAGAAAGACAAAAGCAGTAGAGAATGGAAGAGAGTTCGGCATGGTTCCAGCTGCTAGTAGTAAAAAGACTGGTCTTAGATACACGTGTCAGCACCAGGAGCTCTGTGAGTGAGCATGGCGGGGGGAGGAAAACTAGACATGATTGCAGGTGGTGGACCCAAAATATGGGGAGAAGAGGATGTACAAGCAGAGCCAGGAGGGGAGTGCTTTGTGCAGAAGGGTGCTGTATGTTGAGGTATACAATATATGTAGGTTTAGGGTGGGTTTTTTTTCCAGGGAAAGAAGAACTAAATGGTACATAGAAAGATAGATGTAAGGAGTTTGGAGGGAGTGAATTACATATTGACAATAAACTGCTGTGAATTAAGTGTTGTGTATTGGGGCAATAAGGGCAGTTAAGGCCTTATTGGTCAGCTTAAAAGGGGAACTGCTGCAGGTCAACTGGAAAAAGAGGATCTTTCTGGGTGGAAAAAAGTTTAGGAGCTCAGAAGGGGAAGTAACACTTGAGAGGGATGGGAAAAGGTGCAGACTGGAGGCTGGCTAAGGATATGAAAGGGACATACAAGGATGCTCAGGTCTGCAAGGGGGAGCTAGGATATGGAGTGGGAGTGGAGGGAGAAAGGTGAAAGCACAGGGCACAAAGGATGTTTGGAGGAGGAAGAAAAATGTGAACTATTATCTATTTGGAGAAAGGTATGGAAAATAATCAGCTACATGATGCTTGTGGGGGGCGTCTAAAGGGGACACCTTTGATTCTGTGAAGAAATAGATACGAGGATGTATTTGTGAGGAAGGTGTTAGAGTATGAAAGGGAAGGCTTGCATGGTGATGGAAACACATGCTGAGAAGAGGAATGCAGAGGAAAAAATGAGCTGGATGGAGATAGGGTGTGGTGATGGGAGAAGGATATAGGGACCCATAAAGGTATGTGGGGAGGTAGTTGCTTACAGAAATTTCAGAGGAGGTTGGAAGCCTGCTGGAGTAGTGCTATAGACGTGTGCTGCCTGGTTGCAAGGGAGAGAGAACTGGGGAGAAAGCCATGCAAAGGTGCTGTGAGGAAATGCAAGATGATGGAAATCATGGAGGCAGGGTGAATGGTGACAGGAATATAAAGATGTGTCAGGTCTTGAGAAGTATGAGAATGGGGAAAAATTAGGAATGTAGGAGGCATGAGGATGAAATTAAGGGCTGAGTTTTCTGTAAAGATGCCTGAGCAAAAGGTGGCTTACAGGAGGTATAGATAAAGAGAGCACAGGGTGGGAAGAAATTTGGTTTTGTATCGCTTTGTAGGCAAACAGAGAAAGTAGTGCAAAGGTGCAGGAGTGGCTTGGCAAGCAGAAACAGGGGATGCCTCCTTGCTCGCCAGTCAGGATAACATAGGGGAAGAACAGGCAATGTGTTACAGGGGAAGCAGTTGAGGAAAATAATGGAAAGTAAGGAATAATGTGAGCGGGGTGGGAGGAGGAGAACACATACTCAAAAAAGAGTGATTTTCTTTTAAGAGAGACATAACAAATGTGCTTATATCTCTGTGGTAGGTACTCGCTAAGTGAAGCAGCAAGAGGGAATGGAACAAACGTGCTAGTGGAGAAATGACTAAAGATATAAAGGGGTGGGAGGAGAAGGAATGGGAGGGATAACTACCTGGAGGGCCGTATAACCCACATGGCTGTACCAGCGTCAAAAGTAAAGTGTGAAGTGCGTGGGGACGTGAGTGAAGTTAGGAGCTGCAGGGCATGAAGTGGATGTGAAAGGGAATGACAGTTCACGTTAGGAGGGGTGAGAAGCTTGGCGCAGGTTGACACACAATGGTGTGCAGGCAAGGAAAGTACCTGCCAGTTTGTGCCTGCTTGTAAGTGCCGTGGAAGGAAAGGTGAAAGAAGTTGTGTCTGATAAGAAAGAGTTGTACTCACAGCACGCTCAAAGTACATGAGGGAAGTACAGGTAAGGATTGCAGACCTAGGTGTGGGGCCTGGGAGAAAAAAAAACAGCTTATGGGGGAGAGAAGAGTGATGAGGAGTGGGGAAAAGTTTGACAGCTAAGCCATCTGTAGTTATCTGCCTCTTAGTTTAAGGGAGGCTGTTTAAGTGTGCAAGGGGCTGTACATGCATGCATAGCAGCATGAGAGCAGACTGGGAGTTAAGTGCGAGGGGGGAGCAAGGAGGAGGCACAGGTAAATGCACATAATCAGTCATGATAGGTGCACGGATGTATGAGATGCTGGTTTTGGGTATGGGTCGGGGACAGATGTGTTCAGTGAGTGTTGCTCTTACGTGACTAGCTGAGTTGTAGAGGGAGGCAGGTGGTAAGAGCAATCCAGCCAGTCTGCAGGAAGAAGCTGAAATCAGTGAGGGGCATGTAAGAGTACTGAATTGCTGTAAGGGACGTACGTCTGTGTGGAAGTTAGAAACACTCACCCAGGAAGCCATGCTGATGCGTAAGATGACTGTCGGAGGCCGACTGGCGAATCACGTGTCCACTGCACTTGTGGCACAACTCTCCGTGTCGAAATAAGTTATGCAAGAGACACATCAGAGGTGAGTTTCGCGAGTGCTAAGAAGCAATGTTTGCATTGAGAAGGAGGGTAGAGAAAGATGACTAACTGACAAAATGATTTGGTGCGTGGGTAGCGATAGGACTGAACGTGCACTAGATGTGCTTGCCTTCTGCATGACGTGTGCAGCAGACAGGCTCTCCTTTAGGGATTTTTGCAGGCTTTTTCTAAAAAACTACTGAATAATCCTGAGAAAATCCCAGGATGCCTAACTAAAATATTTACACCAGCTTCATTTGGAGACATATCAATGCAACTTACTTTCATGCCCTAAAACTTCAGTATACTACTGCTGGCACACAATGGCAGAGACATTTCTCTAGGACCAGTTAACAAGGCTACTAGTGCTGATAGATGAACAACTATTGGGCTGAAATACACATAGGGAGTACAGGTGTCAGTCAAAGGAAACAAGAAAGTACTAGCTGTCTTCATGGGTTGAAGCAGTACTGGAGTCATGTGCAGCTGGTTGAAGGCTGAAAACACAGGATACATCTCGGGTGTGAGAGCAATACTAAGGATGTCTTTCCCTTAAAAAAAAATCTCATATATGGACAACATCTGTTCTTTAAATCTGTTCTGTAAACATCTTCAAATTGTCCGATTTGCCTAGGGCTTCAGTGTCCTTTTAAGCACTGTCCTGCTCTGGGTAGGAAAATGCTCGTTTCCATCCATAGCTGGTCAGAAGATTGTGAGTAACACTGCAAGACTTGCACTGGGAGAAGACAGTCTGATGACACTGAACCGCTAGGCTTGAAGTCTGAAGCCTCTGGGCCCAGACCTTATGTAGCATCGGTCACGTGAAAGTTCATGGATCCCTTTCTGGTTTACTCCAGGGAACAACTCCTGCCAAAAAAATAGGTAGTCTGCAAAATAATTAACTAATAAACAGTTAGTGCTTGTGCAGCCATGGGCTGTGTTATGAGCCCATGGTCCTACTTTATGCACCGGTTTCCCACTGCGGAGTCCAGTTCAAGCTCTCCAGCTTGATAAATTTTCCTGGCAGTGCTTGGAGCTGGTTGTAGTCAGTGGAAAGCCCCTTTCTCCTCTGGTGGCGGTGAGCTTCCCACCGTGGCAGGTGGCGGGCGGTGGGGACAGTGAAGCGGTTGTCCATGAGGGGGAGACGCGTGACCACAGCCAGCGGTCCCGGCCACTGGGATGCAGCTGGGCGGACACCACAGAGGGCAGCCCGCTCAGCCCGGGGGCACCGGCGTGGCCCAGGGTAGTGCCCTGCCCTCCGACCGCTCCCGCCAAACCACTGAGAAAATAAAAAGCAAACGGTGGTATCAACCTGCCAGCTGGCCGGGAAAAGGGAAAGGGATTGATGGGTACCACTAGGGCCGGATTGTTGCAGGAAAGGGATCAAAGCATGAGCCACTGAGTTGTGTTCAAATGCGAAGAACACGGGGTATGTGTGCCCGCCTGAACTCCTTTGTAACCGTGACACAGCCACAGAAATGTGTTTGCAAGGGCTGGAACATCTGAGAGTCCCTGCAGATGTTTGCTGGGGCAGGGCCATGTGTGTGTCTCCTCACGGTGACTAGGAGCGGACAGTGGAAAGAAGCGGCACGTGGGTAGGGATGACAGAGGTGGATGGCAGCTGTTTCTGTGTGGGAGACAGCTATCCCTGTTTGTACATCTGTTGGGGGGGGGGGGAGGTTGGGATAAGTTGTTTTCTGAGGTAACAGATGGGATATGCGTGTGAAGAGAGAAGTGGTAAGGGTGGATACGGAGTAGTTTCGAGGTTGTGAAATGAATGCTGGAGGGAATATACAGAGCTATGCTCCTGATTGTATCATGAGCGATAAGTCCATAGAGGAAGGGGACTCCTCCGCAGAAAGCCTCAAGGAAGGTTATACTTCTTGTGGAGTTAAAAAAAAACCCCACACCCAAGCATGCAGTTCAGTTCAGACTCTCCTTCTGTCCTTCACATGGTACAAGCATCTTGCTGCATGAGCAAGCTAAGCAAGGTGGCCCTTCAGGGTAGCAAGCATTTGGAAAGATCAGAACAAGACCATATACTCCTCCCTCTCTTATCTTTCTCTACTGCTCTCTCCTCTCCACCTCTTCACACACATGCAAAAGGGTCTTTTCCTAATTCGGCTTCTAAGTTTGTGTTTGAAATTTTCCTCTGCGGAAATGTGTGATGAAGATATGTGTGAATGAGGACACTGGTGTGCTGAGGAAGGTTGTGTGTCTATACATGTTGAAACAAAGTTCATTGGTAGTCATCTGAAGCTCAGAGAAGTAATCTGTTGGTTGCATTTCAATGCACATGGAAAGGATAGAAGGTAATTCCATGTTTCCATCAGGCAGCATCAGGAAACCAGTGTGCATGACTCATTGCCACTCTGCCTGTACTTTAGAGGGAGTCACCGCCTGCCTAGCCATGTAAATATACAGGTTCCATATAACAAGGTCCATTTGTGTTATCTACTAGAAACCTGTGGTGATGAAAACTTTCTTGGAGGATTGCATCCTACAGTGTAAGATTTGCAGCACCCCTCCAACATTTTCTGTGCTTCAGCTGCGTGTGTTGCCCATAATTGAACTACAGCAATAAATGTGATTCTCAGTTGCTCTTTCATACCTTCCAGCAATAAATCCCTTTATTTTAGGTTTGTCCCTCCTATAGATTTTACATGTTTTATCTTACATTAGCTGAGTTAGCATGGGAGAAAGTGTTAATCTAGTTAACTCAGAAATATATATTTCTCAGCTATTCCCTACAGAAATTCACCCACATTTACCAGAAGTCTAAATCAATATTGTCAAAGGTAACTGTCAGTTAACTGGGGATTTACAGGAGGAAGAAGTACATTGTACTCTACGTGAATGTTTAAAGGCTTGTCTATACTCAGGAGTGAATTCAGTTTGTGAGTGTGAACTTTAAGCCCAACAGCTGCTTCTGAATAACTCTGTGGTTAGACAAGTTCTAAGATAGCATCCTCTCCTGTGGCTTCTGCCTCAGCCAGGAGGTGAACAAGCATACTCACAAGGCAAAAGCACCTTTTTGTCCTCTTGAGAGCTGGGATTTGGACAGTATTTGGTTTCTGCTCCAAACCAAGATCAGATGTTATGGCTTTTAGCTATCAAACATAGACCTCATTTAACCAGTTTTCCCAGTGTGCTGTATTTGAGGTAAATGTAGTACCACTAGATGCTGAGATCTGTGATGATCTTGGTTTCAGACATATGAATGATAACAATAAAACCAATGCCTTAGGGGAATAACATAGATAATGTATCGTCAGCTAAGTCAAGAAAATGCTCTGTAGATGCAAAGGCTACAGCAGAAATATTTAAGAAATTCTTTGGAAGAACGTGGAAACGTGTCACTGTGTGTCCCCTCTCTACCATTCCCCACCCACTCCTAGCATGTAAGCAGTATGCACAAAACCAAACTGCAAGGTAGCAGCAAAAATAAAGTCCTGTGACACCATCCTAGCAAAAGAGAAATTTTACCCTGCTCTGGATTAGGTAAAAAACCCACGGTCGTTAAGAAGGACATGTCATTTCATGTGCTGGGGGTCTTTCCTGTATTTGAACATTCAAAAGTAAGAAAATATTTATTCAGTTCATTGTTTTCAGCTCCTGTGATAAGTACAAAAATATTTCCTCCACACACTTCTCAAACAATTTGCACAGTCTTATTTTACATGACTGACCTGCTAAATGGATGATGCAGTTAACTCCATAGGATACGTTTTCTTTGCTGTTTATTGATATTTACATGTTCTCTCACTTAGATCCCCCAACATCTTGAGGAACTTTCCTTCTTTTTTACTATTTACTAAATATGTTCCTCAAATACTTGACACGAGCTGTTCTTTGTCTAGTCCCATTCTTTGTCTTACAGAGTGCATATGAATTCTTTAAACCTTTTTTTTTTTTGACCATGATGTTTTCAGTTTTCTGACTTCCCTCAATTTCATGCACATCTTTGTGGCACCAGAAGGTCCAGGACTAAGGTGACATTCCAAAACCAGGAATACCTCTTTCATCTCTTTTTCTGATACCACCTTGCATTTCCATGTGCCTTCTGTAATTATACTGACTTTTTGCACTCTCTAGTTCTCTTTCTCTCTTCTGCTATAAAAGAACCTCTGTGTAATAAATCCAGAACTAATTTATTGTTTAAATCATGGATAGCTAATTTTCAATATTGTGCCTTTCCAACTTCCTCCCTGACATTTAATACAGGTGTTTTGAATTGATTTTCCCTAGACTTATTATCTTGGGGTTTTCCACTCTGAGTCTTTTATTTTCTGCCCATTTTTCTAACCACTCTCTGTCCTTCTATATAACAATTTTTATGCTATCTTTCCATCCTTTCTATCCACTTGCAGCCCATTCCTTCTCTACTGTTTTATTTTTCCACAGCTGTACCCCTTAATTCTTTCAGATTGCTCAATGACACAACTGGAAAGAGTGGTAAGTCACCAGACACTACCCCAGCCTTGACAGACATCATTTACCAGCCTCCTCTTTTGTGGCTTACAACCAGTTTTCAGGCCAGGTTTATTTTGCAGAGTAGATGGGAGACATGGATAAACTGAATGTACATATGTGTGGGGATAATGTATGCATGCGTGAGTGTGAATGGAAGAGGAGGGGTCAATATGTGACTGCGTTGCAAGAACACTGCATCCTGTTTCTTTGTCCTCCTCTTTCTGGCCTTCCCAGCACTGTCCTTGCCATGTAAGACTGCTATATAATTGCTCTTTGTTGCATTGACCAACTCATTGCCCGACTTGGAATTTTTCTACAAACTTCTGCCCGCTTTCCTGTCAGGGAGTCAGGCATCTTGTCATCACATCAGCATGCTGAGTAACTCCTTCTCCACCTCAGCTCTGCGACTCACACAAGCAGTATCTGTTCACGGCCAGGCTCCCTCATGGTGCTCCCACCCTCCCACCTAGTCCTTTCTGACCACCATGGACCTCACTCACTTGCCCTCTACTTCCAGTTCTCTCTCAAGCAGCGATTTCTTTTGTAACACAGGGAAAACAGCTCACTTAGACTGGAAGAAGACTTTGGACAAAATATACTTCTTTTTCAAAAAAAAATAAGGAAAAGAAATTTTTATGTGATGAGGAATGCATGCTATTAAAACATCTCCTGTTCAAAGGGACTCCCTAGCAGCTTCTTCAGACATATACAAAGTTGAAAGCAGCTGTACTTAAAAAATCCTTGGCATTAGTACCAATGAGGGCTATCAATTTTTTGAACCTGATGTCCCTAAGGCCGAGAAAGCAGGATTTTCAAAAACAGAGTTGATGCTTTTTTTCAGAAGTAAATGGAAGTTTTAGCATCGATAGCAATAGAAGTACAATTAATCCAATACTATGAGGATCTGAAAGTACTACAAACTAGAACTCTTAAATATTCTTGGCCTTGTAAATAATAATACGAACACTTATACTTTACAAGTTAAAGAAGAGTCACCCTTTCTGCTCGGGCATGTGTGGTGAGTGTCGCCGTCTGCCAAACACATCCCTCAGTTCTTGTGTGTGGCATCGGCACATGAGGCAGCCTACATGAAGCAGGCTTTGCATGCTAGTGCTTTACACCATACCCTGGCCCTGCTTTATTTATTAGTATAGGTGCCACCTGAAAGTCAGCTCTGGAGAGACTGTGTGCTGGTGGTATAGAGTGGCTGGTATAGTACAGCTGCTTTTGTTAGCAGGCGTGATTTGCAACAGATAATTTTATGTAGTGAAACTGTTTCTGAGAGATGGCAAGTATCTCGTCATACCAAAACACCTTTAGGAAGTACTGCCTTAGTATGTCTTTTGCTCCGGATGAGGTCTATATGTTCTTCGAAAAAATGTTGAATCAGTTTATTAATACAAAAATTATTCATGAAGCAATCTGGACAGAGACTTTATTTGTCTGCTGAGAGGTTGCATTTTCTCTATTCAAACTGCCTTTATAAGTTTGAAACACTCAAGAACAATGTTTAAATTTTGTGTTGAAAGAGTAACAATTACAGGCTCTGAGAAAAGTAAATCATCCTAAATACTACTACAAGATGAATTTGGGTTTTTGTTGTTGTTGTTGTTTTTAACAAAACAAAACCAAACAAAAGCTTTATGAAGTTAAATATTGCCCTGGGAAGTTAAAGCTGCTTTTCACATCTACTAGAATAGGGAGTGGTCTCCCTTGGAAGAGTTTACATTTTTTGGGAAACAGCTATGTTTTTGAAGTCCAGTACTGACTTTCTGATTTTTCTCATTTTTTTTCTGTCTTTCCTCTATTAGAAAATCTCCCTGTTCATTTTGCTTTTTTTCTCACAGTTTGTTCTCATTTGCCTCATTCCTCTGAAATAAGAACTGGTGACTTTTCAGTGTTTGCTGTCCTTTGAACCACCATTAAGCAAATCTGATTGGTTTAGTTGTTCTTTGCTGAGTTCATTTGTTTACCTTAGCCTTTCTCTGTGTCTCTGGTTCAGATTGTGCCTTTACTGACTCAGCCTCTGATGACAAGTTTCACACCAGCACCTCCACTGAACTCAATGCAGTTATTTCTGATTTACACAAAAGCAGGAGTCCCCAGCTGAGCAAATGTGGAAATCCACCTGACTGTAGGCCAAGTTCTGACCTCAGTTGCACCCAGGCAATCCTACTAAAATTAGTGAGACTGTAATCAAACCTTAAATTTGAGCCTTGGTGTTTGGTTTTTTTAAAACCATAGATGCACATCCAAAGCATTTGAGTATGTCGATTCATAGAAATCAGAGAGCGGAAGAGAATATGCCTATATTAGGTCACTGGTATACTTGATTGGAAAAATTGTAGCAAATGGATTTTTTTCCTGGAATTTGTCAGTTCCTGAGAAACAAACCATTCTCCTGTTTGTTCTACTAAATCTCAACTAAGTCCCCCCAGACGCCAAAGTTTAAAAACATGGCAGGCTTCCCCCTTGCTCAAAACCCTGTCTCCTTGTTGACCCATTTATTGGCTACTAGAGACACCAGTCATCCACAGACCAGGAAAATTGTAATTGCAGCTACAAGGACAAAGCCAGTGAAGCCTATTGACCCAGGGCATGATACCATCCCCTCACAGGGGACCTTGAAAACTGCTGGGCTTGGGAGGTCAAGTGGAATTCCTCAGTAGTGGAGAACTAAAACCAACAAAATCCATCTTCTAGTACAGTCTGGTATCTCCTAATATGGTATGTGGTCCTAAGATCTCAGCTAGCCAGATAGCATATTCTTCAAAACTCTGTCATATCTAATTTTAAATTCATCAAGTGCCATCACTCCACTTAAAGTCTTCATGCCAACCCCCATCCAACTTGAGTGCCACTTGTTACTACAGTATTGAGCACTTTTCTGTGTAAAAGTTGTTAGCAACAACACAGTCCTGGGTGGCAGTAGGACAGACTGGCAAAATATGTCTTCAGAGTACAGCTTTGGTTTTAATGTTATTTTTTCATTAGTTAACTTCTAGTGATCATTTTTTCATGATGGTATTCTTTCAGGAAAAAGTGAAAATAAAAGGTATCAGTGTTGAAAATAACAGAAATATTTTAATGAATAACCTGTTCTTGAAGAACAGCTCTTTTGCAAGAGAAAGGCTTAGCAACATCTTCCAAAGGCAATTGAGGTATGTCTATAGCCTGGCAGCAACCTGGACAGAGATCCAGGAAGTAACTGTGTAAAAATCGGCATGCCTACACAACACAGCACCTTACTCAAGGAGAGGCTCCTGACCCTCCAGTCAGTTAGGAAAACTGCACCAGGATAACTAGCCTTATTTCCTTACCTCAGCTTGGATGGCATTGCAAAGCTCTCTGTAAACAAATTGCCCGAAGACACTCTATAGGCTGGTGTTAAGACATTCCCGTGTGTAAAGACGCTCAGGAGGAGTGGAAGAGACAGCACTTTATAAGCTCGCAACTTGCAGCTCCTGGAGCACAAACACAGGCTGTGCCATGCAGAAGAGAGCCACTTGATCTGTCATGTCTCTGCAAACACACTGAGGCTTCTCTCAGTTATTCAGACTGTTTGGTGGGGCACATGAACTAAGCCACAACCATTTTTCCAGTTCCCTTGGGACAAAATGCTCTTTTAAGATGACTGGACTCAGAAATCATCTTGGTCCTCTAAGGGAACCGTGCCAAATCATTGGCAAGAGAAAGGCACGGACAGCTTCTTGCTATTTAAGATATTCAGGTGTGTGCACACATGGATACCACAGCTTTCCTTTGGCCAGATTCATAAATTTGGTTATTTTAATTTTTATTCATAAATATCCCTAGAGATTTGTTTATTCTAATTGCCTTCTGAATTTTCTCCAAATTAGCTTTTTTAGTAACACATGGAAACTTATATACTACAAAGTAGCATCCAAAATTATTTCCTGGTTGCCTGGCAGATTTCCATTGATGGATTTCACTTTGTTTTTTTCTGTCTTTTCTCATCCATCACCTTCTATTATCCTCCTGCCGAATTTTCTTGAATAGTCTGTTGCTAGCTCTGGAGATAACTAGCTTAACAGAGGCCTAATTCTGACCCCACTTACATGGAAGAAGCCTAATGGACCCCCAGGGAATAAATTCATCTTGAGGCAGTGAAAATTTAGACCAGAGTCAAGACCTGAGAACTCAACAGAGAAACTGTTCCAAATAACCAGGGAAATAAGAGGTTTCTGCACAAAAAAGTCCTCTTAATATAGAAACACTTTTCTAAATCTGAACTAGCAAAATTTCATTTGAAATTCTGCTCTGACCTGTCTACTGCTAGATGGCATCAAATGTTATCTAATCACAAGTCTGATACCACTCTTGTTTGCTTGCTTGCTTTCTTGTTTCGTTTACTCGTTTTGCAAGAATGTGCTGATGTGATGACTCTAGCTCTTTCACTTTTTCCATTCGTGAATTTCATCCAGATGAATTATCTCAGGCAAAACCTGAAAAATGAAACCAGGCATTTTACCTTTGATCTGAAGCAAATAATCGTAGGTGCCATCACCAGCCTTCCACAGGAACATGGTCCAGAATAAAGGACTTGAAAAGAATCTCAAAGATCCCTCTAAAAGCCATGAAATGTTTTAGCAATTTTGGTTTTTTCCTTTCTTTTTCTTACTGAAAAGGAACAGATGGGAACAGAAGTAAATTCTGCCATCTGGAAAGACTGAGAGATTAGTATGAAGAGGGCCAGGTGTCAAGGTTGTTCAGCACCAGCCCATCTTTGCCAATTATCAACATCAAAACTTAATCTCAAGAAGGGCTAAATTACTCTAAAGATAAATGATTTTGGAAAGCCATTTTTTCAGTATCTTTTTGTCACCTAATTTTTCAATGATATTGAAAACTACAGACTTATGTACAGAAACACAAAATAAATTCATCTGAATTTTTATCTTTTATATCACAGGAAATTCTCTGCCTTGGTCTCTGCTACACTACATTTAACACTGCAGTCTGGATTCCAGTTAAAGTCCATTAGCTGTGTCATAATCTTTTAAAATTATTTTAATTAAAATTTATTTATGGGTAATTTGCACCTTGTTCTTATAACAATTTGAAATGGAAATATAGCACCTATAAATTTTCTTTGAGTGGGAAATCAGAAGCCTAAAATCCATCACAGGTCTGTTCAATCTCTCAGTGGTGCCTGATCCACTGACATTTCTGCTTTAGATATTGAAAATTGCATGTGTATATGTAATATATATATGTATTATACATATATATGTGTACATGTACTCGTGTATATGTCTATATGTGCATATATATCTGTGCACTAACTACATAGAGCAAGACTGAAGATGTCGTGTTCCTTATCTGAATGGATTTTCTATTTATTTTTTTTTTACATTACAATTATGAGAATTCACAATGCCTTTGGTTTTAATCTTATGATTACATAAGCAAGTATTCTTGCTTTAAACTTCCAACTGAAGGACATTTGAGCAAATAATAGAACTTCTTCATACCAATGAGACTGGTAATACAGATCCCCAAAAATATATTTTCCCCTAGAATACATAAATAAACACCCTGTGTCAACCTTGGACCATGATCTAAGTTCTGGGAAATTGCCATCATTGGTGGTATGAATTCCATTTTTTAAAGCTTTTTTTTGTTTGTCTTTCGATCTTTATACACTCCTTTGAGGTAAACATATTGCATCTCTGTCTCACAATTTCCACTTGTGTGTACCTACTTCTCTTAAAAAAACCCCAGACAAATAGTAACTTTTAACTTAAATTTAGAGACAACCTTGCAATAAAACACTGTCACATAACACCATAACATTCCATGATGCTTTCCCATCATTTCAAGTTTCACTTTAACTTGGGCACAAAAGCAAAATGTATAAGTCAGAAAGTTTTAATTTGGATTCAAGGTAATGATCCAGATAATATATGTAAAAAGCTATTCAACAGTTCCAACCAATACTACTCCTTCTCTTCAACCATGCAGAATGCATACACACCGAGTTTCTTGGTAAATACCCTCAACCCTGTTTTGCCATCTTTTGCAAAACAATTTTGCTTCTTATTTGCAAAACAATTCTTTCCGAAAGCTGGAGCTGCATAAGCTAGTACTTTTTTCCATGCATAATGCAGTCCTTTATGCTTCTTTTACAAGTTGGCTCTAATTGCCTTTTGTCAATTTTTGCTTGTAGTCTTCAATTTTCTCCTATGTCTCCATGTTCCTATGGGTTTGTGGTTTCGTAACCCAGTCAGCTGTGGCCTTCTCTTGCTTTCCCTCCAAAACATGCAATTTTTCATAGCTTCCCTCCCCCCCCCCAAAGTATTTCAGG
>VFFE01006620.1:338986-466978 GCA_008921705.1 Burhinus oedicnemus | reverse complement strand
GTCTTGAATATGTTGTGTAAAAAAGTTTTGTCCGCTTTTTTTTTTTTTTTTTTTAATTGATATGATGTTGATACCTTTCAAAATTTCCTTCAGTCTTTATCACAGTCTACTAACTACCTTGATCTTCCTCTCTTAATGCCATGGGCCTCTAGGACCTCTAGACACAAAGACACACTAAATGTAATTCTTGCGGCTTATGTTCTTTTTCAGTAGTGTTCCTTATTTTTGTAAGGAGACAAAATCTTGCTTGAATCTCTTCTGGTTGACTTCAGGAAAGGTTACGCTATTTGGGGACTTTTGGCATCTCTATTTTCTCACTCATCATTTTCTTTCTGCTCTTGATATTCTCCATATTTTTCTCATTTTTCCTCATGCTATAATGCACTGTGCCTTGATGATGGTTAGCCAGAACTCAGACATAAAAAGGAATTAAGGGAAAAGGCATCTCTGCATCCCTGTCTCAGAAAGACAGAAATTGAAACTAGCTTTTAGTCATCAAATCAGTATTTTTGAAACTGTTCAGAGACACAGAGAAAGGATGGCTGCGTGAGACTTCTAAACTACATCTCCAGTAGCGCACCATATAAGCCTACAGTCATGATTCACCATAACAGTTTGATCTGAGGGATGTTAAGAAACTGGTTGTTGGAGATGTTATCCTTCAGGGGGCTCTGCCCAGAAGGAAGAAACATGTCTGTGAATAAAATTGCTACAATAGAATATTGTACACAGAGAATTGCTGTGTAATTTGTTATTGAGTATAGGGAAAAACATGTGTTGAGTTTGTTAAGAAAATATAAAGGAAATATCTTATTTGATGCAAATCACATAGAGTGAAATGTTTACTGTTAGCATTTAAGTTTTAACGGTGAAAATAGAGAAAATTATTGCCAAATCATGAATATCTGATGGAGAACATGTTTACATCAGCACAATGAGAAATCTTCAGCCAGTTCCATTTCTAGTATTGCTGACTGCACCTGGCTACCAAGCCTTAATCGTAATGCATAGTTCTCAGTCTGTATTAATCCACAATTTGATTTGAGACAAATAGGCAAAACCACATCACACCATTGCCATGCAGCAATGTTTGCAGCAGTCGCTGCAAACAGTATCTTTACTCTAGCTGTGGAGAGTCACTGTGCTTCTCAAAGTCAGACTCATCACCTGTGTTATTTTCTTCAGTGATGAGGGGCAGAAAATGGAGGGGCTGGAAAATTCCGCCCTCTTGTTGCTTTTGCATTGAAGAGTACTGTAGATGATACTGGCATCAGCCATATCATCACTGTGTTATCTCACCACATTTAGAACACGTGGAGACAATTTGGTGATGAAAAAGGCAATGACTGGTCTAAATTAGTGTTTTCCTCATTGTTGGCGCTGCTAGAATCACTTCCCCTCTCCCCTGTGTTAGGACTCTTTTGTGCTTTTCAAGAAAATCAGCTTCTTTCTGAGACATTTAACTTCCTCTGGAATCACTGATGGCATTTCAGTGTAAAGTGAAAGAACAAAGCCAAAGCAACTGTCTGCCAATTTCAACCCTTAAAACTTGCTTTCAGTTATCATTGAAACAGTTAACAGTAAGATTATTTGAATTCTTTTTTTTTTCTTTTTTTTCATTTTTTTAGGGAAAGGCTGTGAACACTGTCATGTCATTGTCACGTTCATATCAACAGCACACTGGTGCAACATCACAATTTGTATCAGAAATCCTAAAAGTACAGTTCTAAGAATGACTGTAAAAACGGCCTCTTTCACAATTCCTCTCCAACTAAATGGGTGATCCCAATTGTGATCCTTTCTTTAACTCATTTATAACTTCCTTTATTTCTTGACAGAATAAAATTTTGAAGAGAGTACCTCCTGCATTTATATGGGTAATTGCAATCATGTGTTTTTAGCAGACACAGTTCCTACTGGTACTCCCATCTTTCTTTGCTTCTCAGCCATTTCCACATTTCATTTATATCCTTAATTTCATATTTCATCTAAGGATGCAAGCAGGTAAAATATTTTATGCATGCAAACACCTCCTCATCTAGCAGGGAAAGAGGTTTGCTAGGTTTCAAACTCAGTGTTCTACTACAATGCAGAACAGAGAAGTGGAATTTGAAATTAAGAAAGCAAGCTGCAAAACTTAGACTATGTCTCACTGATAAAAACAAAGAAACGCTTTGCAAAATGATTCCAATCAATTATAGGCAAAGACACCTCTCAGGAGCACAGGCTTGATACTTCCAGTTTTTCTGAATTAAATTATATTTAAATCTGTATTTGGAATACATGACCTAGATGTTATTCAACAGCTTGCAAAAGAGAAGACACGTAGAACTTCATCAGATGATGATTTCACTGTTTTGTTTATCTGCCTGCCCATTTCATGAAAGCTTTTAGTAACTCTGGCCCTTGCTATGATCCCTCCTAGATGTCACTGTTTATACAAACTTAGTGTAATGGTTATGTCTTCACTACATAATTAGAATATTTTAGATTGGAAATATCTAATTCCCATAGGGTCAAAGTTCTTGTTCATGAAAAAAAACCCCAACAAATAAACAAACAAAAAGCTTTATTGTAAAGCCTAACGTGTGAATTTAAAGCGAGCTATGAATTTACCAGCATGTCCATGTGTGCATAATCTGACTCTGGTATAAGTGTGTCTGGTTTTGAGTTTAGCATAAATTATTTTCCAAGTAACAAAGACTAAACCAAAACAAGTTGTTTGTTGGCAGTCACATGAATGAACCCTGGTTTTTTATGAACTTGTGTCCTGTGCCCATACTCCTTCCCTCAGCTTCCCTCCCTTTTGTTCTGCAATACCTCAGCTTCCTCCTACTCTCCTGCTCTCACCTCCCTGTCCTGTAAGCACCTACATAGTGTTTTATCTCTTTTCCATGTTCTCTGACCACTAGCTTGGCAGGAGTCAGCATGTGCTTTAGCTATTTGAGAGCGCTGCCTATGCTAATGCACCACCTGAAAGCTACCGAGCTTGCAACACTTTGCATTTTGAGTGAGACAGTCATGAACCTGAGTGTCCTCTTCCACCAATTATCACAAAACTTGTAGGAACTTGTTATTTTTGAGAATTTTGCCCCACTAGTAGATTTGGTTAAAATAAACTTGCAAATTTAGAAATTACTGGGACAGATGAGCAGGCAATGTGATCATGCAAAATTTTTTCCGTAATAAAACAGGCTAAAAAGTCACAGTGGGAGTGCATAGCGGGAGTTGCAGGGTAAAGCAATGCCTATATTGTTAAAGAATATTTCTGTTCCACTAAATATTTTTATGTTTATTTTGTGATCAAACATAATTTTAAACAATTATTTAGGAGCAACTGGGGGTCAGTCCAGATTGTCTCTGTGTTGGGAAATTCTGGAAAAGCAGTCACCTCTTAATTCTTTTTTGTTTTCTGATGGTTACTTTCCTCAGAATAATTCAAAGATGGCTTCACCCTTGAGGTCCCAAACAAGGTCAATCTGTTTTCCTGTTTCATTTTATTTATTGTACATGACTACTGGAAGCTCTCGTTCACAGCCTAGACCAAAAGCTTCAGTGCTGACAGCCCAGGTCGTACAGTTGTCTTACTTAGTGCTTCTGTGAAGGCATCCAGTGAATTCAAAGGTTTATAGTGGTGCTGGGTATTTCTTTGGGTCCTGGTACTGGAAAAGAAATGTACTTGTCTGACTTCCTGTTCAACACAGCTGTTTCAGAGCAATCAGCAGCACCTGAGAGTTCAGAACCATGCTATTGAAGAAAACTGGGACCAAAGCTTTCAGGCTCTTTCCCCAAAACAAGTAGGAACTTGCACTAGCACACAGCTTTAAGTTCGCAAATTGTTTTTGTCATATGATTGTAGAAGGGCGCATGAAAGATTTTACCTTTCATGTATCAGTTCCAAAGCTCTCTTTGGCCTCAGTCTCTAAAGCTCCATGAATATACTTTTTGCGGATGCATTGATATGACCCTTCTTGCTTTTTAGATATAAAAACACCATTTAAAAATGCCACCTGTGTAGTTTCAGGTCATAGGTGATGCATCTACTTAAAAAAAATAATAAAAATTAAAAAATAACATCTGAAAGAATAGAAATATTTTTTCTTGAACAGAAAATAAATTGCCTATCAAAATCATTTTGCTAGTGTTTAGTACTCCTCTTTGTTTTGCTTTCAATAATCATTCCTTCAAGTTCATTCACTTTTAAAGGAATTTTGGACTTTGAGTCCAGAGCAGTTATTGCAGATTTGTAAAAATTAGTATCTGCATGGGGACTCTTGAAAGTGGACCATCTGTTGGAAAGGATGGGACAAAGACATCCCATGGGTGAGTGATGCATCTAGCAGTGCAGCCTGATATTTAAGCAGTACACATACAGCCAAAGCAAGGGACAGGGTGAGTGGGGCTGTCACTTCAGAGAGGCACCAAAAGGGATGCATGCTAGAGATGTTGTCCTTCTCCAAAAGGAGGGCCTGGAGGTCTCTGGATATGCAGGAGTCTTTGCTGGCAGCAGCTGGAAGAAGCCCAAAGAAGAGGGAAGGGAGGGTGAAGGGTTGACAAAACAGGCTCCAAAGTGTCTTACAAAAAACTGTCCAGGAATGAGTTCCAGTGTGAAAAAAGCAGTCACTTAGTGGAGGTTATTTATCAAGCCTGCCTGAATAACAAATACAGTGGGGTGGGGGCAGGGATGTCATAATCCGTTTAAAACCAGTTCTCAAAGGCTGAAGCACACCCCTTATAGAGACCCAGCAATGGGCACTTCCACCGCATTGATCACAATTATCATTAAACTTAAACACTTGCTTATCATTCTGAGAGCTTAGTCTGAGCCTGGATCTCCTTACAAGTCTTTCAACAGAGTGAGCTTCAGACAGAAGGAAGAAGGGAAATTCATTGAATATATTCCTTTTTCAGATGTATTCATTCAATTCTCCACCTTAACGTTCTGCATCCATCCAGTGATATCTGGGCCAGGTGTGGTGGTGCCAGAAGTATCCAAATTTGTGCAAATACCCATGAAACATGGCTTGTTATGCATAGTTTGGCAGTTCAATGTAGGTAGTCTGCCAAAATGAGACAGGAGCCTTATCAGAAGGAGACAGGAAATTCTCAAGCAAATTTGGGAGTTGACTTTTGAGTTAGGAGTGTTGACAGGCACAGATCCCTCTGTCTGGCAATTATCAATTCTTCCCCTTATAGCTGCAGAGCAAATCCAAGTGTCTTCAGATTTTGGCTGGGCAGGAGGTGTGTTCAAGACTTGGCTCTCCAGAGCAAATATAGTTCTGCAGTTCTGGTTCTGCCTTCAGTCCAAAAGTGCAAGGGTCGTATTCCCATGCTCCAGAAATCTCACAGCAGCATCTGTTGCTCATGAAAAATTTCCACCTAACATGGTAGAAATTTCAAAGAATATCTGACAAGATTGCAACATTGTCAAATCAGAATATAAATTCAACACTAGACTACATTTACTGCAGATTCAAAACACAGACTAGGAAGTATTAGAGGTGCTGCTGCAAGTCAGTAGGCTGTTTTCCCTCTCAGGTATCTGTGCAGTTTTTATGTCTTTTTCTCATCCATGCATCACTTGGCTCTGCCAGATAACCAAGTAGCTGTGCTAAACTGTAGCTGTGAGGATAATCATGTCTTTGTGTTAATATCTTGTATGAGTGCTTCAGCACCAGACAATACATTCAGATGCTAGTAGGAGTATGATAGGACACAAGGTGAATGACAGTTTTTCTTGAAGTGGAAAACTTACTCGATTTTTCGCTAAATTATTCTGTCCTTATCAGCAGTTTGTTATTTCCACAGACTTGGCTCATAAATACTGGATGTCTGCCTAGCTGGGAAATTGCATTTCCATTTTCAACACCTGCTATGTGCTAGACTTCTGTGAGAGGGCTAGCTAGTTTTCTGCAAGGATGGGATACTTACAGTTAGTATTGTCACCCGTGACTATTGTTAAAAAGTGGTTAATGCTCATCCCAGTTTTACCTTTCCTGCAAGATGACTTCAGTTTGCTATTAATTTTGAAGTATGTTTGGGATTCTTGCTTGACTTTTGTTGATCTTACAACGCAACCACATAACCATATCTTATGCAGACATGAAAGATTCTACGCTCTTCCTTATAAAACCAGGGTATGATTTTCTTGGCCGGTATCTCCCTCCACACCCAGTCTTTCACAGTGTGTTAGTGGCTGTTTAGCAAGATGCAAGCATTTGGATTTCATGGCACTGTATGTATAGAGGCTGCAAAGAATTCAGCAGATCTGCTGAGGTGTTATGTAAACAGAGGACATTTTTGATAATTGTAATTATACACGGTTGCACACAATTATTCATGGAAGCTCTGAAACCATCGTTATATATTTTGTTTACCAGATCTCAATTACTATTTTAGTAAGATGGACAGATTCAGGGCTAAATCTATTCTCTGTCAGGCTGGCAAACCTGGATTTCTGCCCATACACAGCATGGGTGCAAAATGAGTACGGTATCTTGGGTCTTTCTTACACAATGGTGCATAAATATGTAAATGCTGAACTATTTTCCCCCAGCCTTGCCAGAGCACACTGAAGTTGTGTTCCCTCAGTGCTGTATACACCATAGACATAACCTTTTCTGCCTCCTACTTACCTTTACCCTGTGGCTGAGACCTGCAAGGGGCAACACAAGGGCATTTCTTCACAGTCTCAGTAGCCCCTTCTCAATCAACAGTTGCACACAGGCATGTATTATATCATTAACATGTGCATACCTCGTAGCCTAATGAAGCCTAAGATGATGTTTTCATTTCCTGTAGTTTGGGAAATCCAGCAAACAAACTGGTTGTTTTGGTTGTTAGGTTTTTTTAAGGATCTGCTATCTTTTGCTTCCCAGTGAGTTTACAAAGACAATGAATTCAGAAATAGACATTTATGCATGACTTGAAATTACATATCACAGCATCTCTGCAAGTTGTGTCATCTATTAACGATAAATATGCAAACACATTCTCATAAATGAGACACACTTCTCTCTCCTCTTGCAGCAGCCCTAGAGCTCTCAAAAAGAAAAAGATCCAGTCAAGTGGACTGGAAGAGATCACCACTCTCTTGCTCACAGACTCTTTCCTGCAAATAAATATGTTTATCTATCCTGTTCTCAGCGGCCTCCAGTGATGAAACCTATACATGTTTCCTAAGCAATCTGTTGCTGTGCTGTAGCATCCATAGCTGTTAGAAGGACATCCTGTGCCTGTCTGATCCTTCAGCCAAACAGTACTAATCTTGCTTCACTGTCATGTAAGAGGGTCAAAAATCTGTTCTGGCAATTAGAGCTCATCATCAGTGCAGCAAACCTACATGGCAAGATCTGGAAAATATGAACTATGACTTCTTTCATGTAAAATACCTTGTCAATGCCATATACATATGCCATCAAACCATAAAGCCAGAAGATTTGATACAGGGTGGTTGTTGCAATCTCACTGGGATTCCTTTTTATAGACAGGCAGGGAGAAATTCACTTTTCTGAATGTCTTAAGAGCCATTTGAGATGCCTGAAACATCCATGGAAAGCTTGTCCTTGTTTACCAAACACCCATCCCTTCTAGGGCAGTGTGCCTTATTGGAGGCTATGCAGAATCCCTTTGGGTGTGTTAAATGGAAATAGACACCAGTGGGTGAGCACCTGAGTAAAGCCCTTAGCTCCCTGTGACAGTTACAAGACAAATGGTCTTTACTAAACTGTCTCCTGTGCTGAGAGGCTTTTGGAAATATCTACTGTGATTAGCATGGTTTTTTGGCTCATATCTTATTTTTTTCCTCAAGAAACAGGCACTTAGAAACACAGGTATAAGTACAGGTCTTAGCCTGTAGCCAGGTTATATTAGTAACAGGATTTGACTGGAAAGATAACACAGGTTTGCTGGACAGGTCATTAATATCTTTTTCTGCACCTTATGATCTCTTATTCTCAGTTGCAACGTTCAGCTTCATCCTCAGGTACGCACTTTAGGTTCTTCTCCATTTGTTAGTGCTTTGGTAGTATTAGTACCAGCAACGCTGTGCAAAGCCTCACCTGCTATGTCTCATAGTTGCATCATGTAGGCAAGGGTCCTCATCCATATGGTACAACTGTGGAAAATAGAGGCACAGAGTTAAAATGCCTGACGAGCACAGTGGTAGGAGATTCCTGTACTTAATGGATTTGTTGCTACAGCCTTCAAGTATGGGTTTAGCTTACAGCTGGCAGTAGAATAAAGATGAAAATGCAATTTCCTGCCTCCCCGACTGAGTGAAATACACCTGGGAATGAACAGGACCAGGGAAAACAATTGTCTGGAGTCCCTGAAATGGAGGCTGGGTGGCATATAAGTTTTGCTGTGGCGTTTTCCATAGGAGCCCATTTATCTGCTGTGTTCATTCCCCTGGACTATGCTAAAGGTTATCACTGTTCTAGCTTTTATACTAGTTTCAAACATTTACGCATTAATCAGCAGAGATATGGCACTGAACTTTTCCTTGGAACTTCTGCATATTTACTGTCTTGCATGACATATGTATATATCATTACTGGATGTTGATAAGAACAAACGAGAAGGAAATATTTAACAGACGCAAACAAGCACTATACTTAGCATATGATTTATAAGTTTAAAATGGAGTCCAAATGCTAGTGGTGGGAGCCTTGTAAACTGAATATGCAGTATTATGTTCTGCATCACCACTTAAGAATGAAAAATTAAACATTACCTCCATTTACTTAGGCTACAATGAATATCTTCAGTGCTTTATGAATTACTGAGATGTGTTTTCATGCCAAACTAAAAGCAAAAAATAAAAAAACCCAAACACCTACAAGAAAACTCAAGTCTCTCCACTTTACAAGACTTTTTGAGTCAGAAACCAACGTGTGCTTATGCTATCACAGTCTAGTCTGGCCCAAGACAAGGCAAAACAAAGCATTGCAGAGTATATGAAAGCAAGTTAATTCACTGGGAAAGTCCTTTGCAGGTCACTCCTAGAAGGCACAGAAAGTGATCTCCATTTTCAGCCCTCTCCAGCATTTCAGAGGGTCAGGTCAAGTGGTCTCAGTAGGACATGGAACCAATGGAAATACTTTCCAGTGTCAGACTTCTCTCTACGACAGCCAAAAAATGAGGGTTTAATGTAGAAAACCAGTGAAGGAGAGGTAAGGTAGTTTTCCTATAAAAGGAAAGCACAAACAGAGAGAACATTCCTTCAGGGAAAGCAAAGCAAAGAAAATGTAACCAATTTTTTCTGCCCACTCTTAAAGTGAAAACATTAGGATGCCATACACCAATCCAAATGAAGTTAATGGAGAGATTCCTAAGGACTTTGGTGGATTTTGGAGTTATGCTGAACTTCTGGTGTTTTATGGACAGGCTGCCGGCATGTGGGTAAGAGGAATCCAGTCCTGTCCACCTTATTCCAGAAATAACACAAGCAGTTGATCACAGACCTATGGGGTTACGTACGCCCTGCTTGTCCCATGAAAAAACTACATAGGCTTTTGTGGTGGTGACAGTTTTCTTCTTCTCTCCCCTTCACAATGACTGAACTGAAAAGCAGGCATACAAAGCAAGACAACACTGTCGAGGCAAATAGAAATCAAGAGGTAGAACAAACTACGCTAGCTGGTGAAGTTATGGTGTTTGGGGAGACATGAAGCATTGCTGAGATGGAGTGTTTACAGAAAAAATCCCACAGCTCATATTTGTATTATGTATTTATAAATTCCTGGAACTCAATTTTATAGGGGTTTTGATTAATGGCTGTACTGCAGTTCAGCTCCAAGCCTATTGAACTTACTGTACTGGAACTGAGCAAGACATATGCTAGCCAAATATGAACACTACTACTGGACTGTGATTTAAAGGTGGTTCATTGCTCAAAGGCATTGCTGTGGAGGCTCTGCTTATTGTACATGTAGATCTCAAACCTAAGGGAAGGCCTCTCAGAAGCCTTCTTAAAATCAGAGTCAGGTATGTATTTGTCTTGGATACCTCCATGGCAGAACAGGTAAAGAACATTGAAAAATGCTGTGATTTCCCCATGACTTTTACAATAATGTGGGTACAGCTCTTGTTGATGTACAGATTCTCCTAATTATATATTTATGTCACTTCAATCACAGTATCTTCCAGGAGCATGGCCAAATGCTTGATTTTCTTATGCTGGTGGTGTATGCCAAGTGTTCCCACACTGTGGTATTTGACATTAGTGCTGTTTCTTCCACACTTCAAAGAGGACATCTGTGGTTATGGCTGGCAAA
Source organism: Burhinus oedicnemus (assembly GCA_008921705.1). NCBI lineage: Eukaryota > Metazoa > Chordata > Aves > Charadriiformes > Burhinidae > Burhinus > Burhinus oedicnemus. The sequence goes on along the minus strand of VFFE01006620.1, from coordinate 456,701 downwards.
TGCCGACTTAATTGTTGATTATCATAATAATATAGTAAAAGCAGTCTCATTCTGTTGAGGTGGGAGTCACTTCATTAAATACCGTCCTTATGGCTATTACAATTTGTGAGGCGAAACTTGACGCCTGTAATCTCTTGGTGTGCCAACTAGAGTCAAATGAAGGCAATGTAAAAAAAAAAAAAAAAAAAAAAAAAAAAAAAAAAAAAAAAAAAGGATGAGAAATCTGAAGATTTGCCAACATTGAGAGAAACTTCTACAGTCCCTTGGGTTGTGGTCTTCCCAGACAATGCAGCCTTTGGTTGTAAGATGGAATCACTTTAGAAGGTGCAAACTCTATTCGATCCCAGAGCTGGTATGTAAGAGCAGAATCACTGGGATATTTCACCCACCATCTTACAATCACTTCTCATGAAAAATAAAACAGAAGATTGATAATAGTTTTTGAAAATACAAATCTTTAGAAAACACAAGGAATGTTTGTACTCCCTTTGAAAACTCCTTGAAGGAGTTAAGGCAACTAAATCTGTTTCATCTCAATTCTTTCTGAGTACAGCATAAAGATGAAGCTGCATGTGAAATTTGTTAAGTGCTCAAATTCTCTCTGTTAAAGAGAATAGTCTCTGCCTCCATACACTGTGTCACAACAACAGCAAAAAGCAGCCCAGCCCCTTACACACAGAGTAAATCCTGGAAAACTGAATTTGCAAGTAAAAATTAATACTGAAGAATTGTTTCTAAGAAAGATTTTCTCTTTTAGTAGTTTGGCTTTGTGTTTTTAAAAACATGAAACAGTTGCAATGATGCTGGCTTATTAAATAGCCCCAGTCCAAAAAAATGAAGTATAGAGTTGCTGAAATTCACTTAATTACACTTTTGCAGCATAATGGGCTTGACATGAAGACGAGACTTAGTCTGTTTTTAATGAAAATGTTACTAGTTGTTATGACTGCTTGCATTTGGATGAATGTCCTTTATTGTTAAGTCTAAAATATTATACATAGGTAATTAGCATGATCTATTTATGGCAGAATTATATCTTTTTTTTGTTTTGTTTTTACTGGGTTTCTTCAGTACTCATCTTCAATTAACTTTATTTTTCCTTAGCTCTTCTTATTTTCTTTGAGCTTTGCAAGGCATAGTGGCTGTCTTTTCTTACTCAGGGCACTATTTTGAAAGATAAGTGTTTGGAGTGACTTGTGTGCTTCTTTTTAAAAAAAACTTTCATTCACGTCTGTTGAGGTCCTTGGTTTCCAGATGGTTCAAATACAAAGCAGCATTTTTCTTGCTGTGCCACACTGTCTCTTGCACTGCTGTGGTGGTTTAGTCACAACTAATGGCTGTCAAGAAAATGAGACTCTGATTTGTTATTTCAGAAGTCCCTGCTACATGATTTAAGGACTCAAAGTGGGTCAGCCACCAGTCAGACACTGCAGCAGACGGTCAAGCTCCAATAGGAGTGACAGACAGTCATAAAGTTGCCATTTTAATGGGAGAATATTGGAAAAAAAAGTTACAGTCTGAGTATGTTAACTCTGGAGAAACAAAAGTGGTGTGAGAAAAAAGAGTGGTGTTTTAAAGAGAAAAGGCAAAAACGTCAAGAGTGTGTTCATATATCTGAAGACCATCAAGATTTTAGATTTAGATACATCCCCAGGCTTCCCGGCTTTCAAAGTAGGAATGATGTGAGGCAGTGTGAATGTATTTGAAAGCACCAGAATTTAGAGCTGAGCCTAAGGATTTGGTATGCAGAAGACAATGGACAGTTAATTTATTCACAAACTGGTGATCCGTGCCATCTTGGATGTAGTTATGTCTGGGAGCATCAGGGACCAAAAGGGCGGAGGAGCCATGACTGACCTCACTCTTCAACTCCCAGAACTAACATCTCTTCGACACAGTACTTAGATGAATGATGTAAAGAGATGACAGCCCCCACTGTTTGGTATAGCTGTGGGTATAGTGGATTTAGAGGATAAATTCTGGTCTCCAGTATCTTGACACACTGTATTACTGAAAGGATTACTGAAGGATTAGGGAATACCAGAGGGATCATGTATTTTAATCCTGACTCATTAAGTAATTTTGAGTGAGTATTCACAAAGGTTTCCCCAGTGTTTCTCACAGCTTTATCAGTCCAATACCATCTCAACAAAAGGAGACAGACAGACTCCCACTGACTTCTTTTAGAGCTGGATTGGTCCTGATATGTGCTACATACAGTATATACAACTATTTGCTTACAAGACCCAAATTAGCTAAAAGCATATTAACAAAGTGCATGGATGCTCATTAATTGGAATTCTTTTTGCATAAACTGTATTCATTTTATGGTTCATGTTTCTGGCTGTCAGATTTTAAACCAATCACCAATACAAACGGCATAAAAGATTAAGAAAAGCACAGGAACACGGTCTCTGATTATGTCATGTATCCTGTGTGAAAGGAGAACAAGGACAGTTTGCCTTTGGGACCAGTGAAACTATGACCACTTCACACTATTTATACTTGTAATTCACTTCTTTATGTCCATTTTTTAGGGTGATACCTTTTTTTTCCCCATTAATATACTTTAACTCCAGCAACGGGAAGCCACCTTTATGCTTTCTCGCGTGAATTTAGTGTGAAAATTGGAGGAAAGGTCTTTCTGAAACGTATTGCAGTGATTCTATACACTAACCAAGAAACGTATTTGCTTTTTGCAGAAGAAAATTATCAGCAGAAGGTAGTTCTACACAAACTTCACGTACTAAATCTCATAGTGCTGTGGTTTATCTGTGTAGGGAATATCATACCGGATTCTAGTTTTTATCAATTCCGCATTCCAGGAAAGCTGCGTCTTTGTCAGACAACATAGTAGCATGACTTGTCCAGATGGTAGATGCAGAGTGTAGAGGCAGAGCACTCATTAATACTCCTCAAATATCTATACTGTTTAAAAATATTGAGCCATTTTTCAAAGGCCGTCAAAGGACAGGGCCTCTAATGTTGTTGTCACTTTCCAGAGCGTTACAGAGCTCTTTGGTAATCCTTTCTGAGATCTGAAAAGGCACCAAAAAACTTTTGGCAGCTAAAGGAGTGAGCACCTTTAGACAAGTTCAAAAATTCTACCCATGATGCTGGTTTTTCCTCTTTGTTTCCAGAGGCGATGGCTCACTGGAAAGAATTAAACACGTTTATGTTCTTTCTTGAACTCACATTTTTAAGTCATCATCGTCAGGTTTCGCTATGTGTAGGAGGTGCAGATCCACAAGAAAACTTCACTGATATTATTGTGATCACCAAAAACATTTTCTCATTGATAACAAACAGGAGTCAATAGATATTTTTTCCAGTGTTTACACATGGTCATGTAAACACTTATTGAGAATTAACATGATCACATTTTAATTTAGCTGAAATTGATTCTACATGGCCTTATGTAAAACCAAACAAAGGTCTGTGACCAAAAAGTAGTGTCTGGATAACTTTTATTAGCAAAATCAGTATCATGGTTTACATAAACAAGCCCAAATATGTGATCTACCATACCATCAGAAAAAAAACACTGTTAGTATCCCTCTGGAAGTGAAGGGTGAGTAGATTCACATCTTTCCCAAGCACTGTTCAGTCTACCCACAGAGCAGTTGATCACCATCTACATCAATCATGAGTCTACCAGGTCTCGTCTAGCAATATAATTTAGAGCTATATTCATGTAAACATTTATTACAGATATTCTCCAGCTAGGAAAATAGTGGCAAGAAATAACCTAGCTTTCCCTAGGTTTTATTTATAACTTTTGTGACACAGATGAGTGAAATGCACAGTTGAGACAAATATCTAAATATATTTTTGCCCATACATGAATAAATCCAGGGATCCTTAGGTACAAGAGCTATCTTCATCTCTCACAGCAGCTCGCACAACAAATACAGTCTCTCAGTTTTTGCAGAGTACACAACAGTATCATTGAGAAAAAGCTAATTAGTACTATTATACCCATTTCACAGGTAGAAAAGTAGCTTTAGAAAGCTGCATACTTCTTTTACTTCAGAACCACTAAATGCACTCTAGCTACCCAAGGTCAAAATTACAATGAAGGTGAAACAAACAAACAAACAAAAAATTTCAGCTGTGCTACTAAGAGTCAACTTCAGCAAATACATCTCTGACTAAAACTAACATGTTTTGTCTTTACTGGTATAACTTTGTGGCAGTTACATGTTCATCAGTAATGCTACAGTAAAAAAATGAAGTTAATTTTAGCAGCGTAAACAAGTCCTTAATGTCTTTCCCAAACTCATAAAGGCAATTCCTAGGGGAGTTAGGAACTGAACACAGGTTAGTGACCTTGACCACCAGACACTCCTTTCTGACTAGCTGAACACTGAGAAGAAACGCTGCAACGTTTCTCGGAACTGTCAGCTTTCAGTTGGCCTCAGCAGTACTTGAAGTCATGCACATTCAGAAAGCCACAAATACAGCCTACATGATGCTGAAGCCTAGTTCTGATAAGACCATAGATATCTGTAACATTTTTTCTAAAACTCTATGAAAAGCCAGATTTTAAATTTATTGTACATTATTCAGTTAATTGCGGTAGATTTTTAATTATTCTTGCTATTGCAATAACATCTGGAGGCCTTCATCAGGATCTGGCCTCACTGCCCCAAGACTGTGTAGGACGCAACTTTTCTGAGTTACAGTGAATGAGACCCCGCAGACTTCAGCGCGTAAGGGGAGAGGAAGTGGGGACATGCTTCTGGCATCTGGGGCTGGCAGGCAACCAAGATGCTCTGGGATTGTCCGATGGGCACATGTCCAGTCAGGAGAAGGGCCATAGCACGAGCCTGCAGCTGAAAATAAAATCTGGTAAGGCTGCTTTCACACGCAACCCCATGAGGTGAAATACTCAGCTGCAACGCAGGCACATGACATTTCTCCTGCTCTGTGACCTCAGTTAATCCAGCATGTAGGTTCACAGAGCAGGAGAGAGGCCACAGCGGTGTTTGATAAAGACAGGAGGTTTGGCCTTCTCTGCTCAGGAGTGATAGGAGCCTCACGCTTAGTGTGCAAGATCTGACAGAGCTCACGTACAGGCATGAAGCAAGACGTCAGTCTCCATTCCACAAAGCTCAGAATCCGACAGAAAAGATTTAACACGTGGCTTAAGAACATAAGGCAGAGGAGGGAAAAGGCTGACAAGAGAAGGGGGTATATTTATGTATGTAGCTGGGTGCTCAATTCACAGACATGTCCTCAGGCAGTCTATACCCGCAAACACAGCAGTAAGCTGTACTTGTAAATATATATTTTTGCTTACTCAAACTGTAAAGAGTGATGACAGCTGGGAGAAGAGCAAAGATGGGTAGGAGGTAGGAGAGGAGAATTTTTTTTAAATTTCTCATGAAGAAATAAATTTGTCAATCTCAGAACTGGTGAAAAAATGCACTGGCATCAAACCATAAAACAGTTCCTGCATGACACATGCTGACAATCAAGGTTTGTTGTTTTTTTTCACTGAATGATATAATTTCACAAAGCATTGGAACACTTTCAGTTAAGGGCCAGATACTCACAGTGATGCAAACCAGAGAAATGATACTAGTCAGTAATGCTATACTACAGAAGATCGGGGCATCTAGACAAAATTTAGATGCCTGTACGTCAAACAAAAAGGACTTCCAAGGCTTTTAAATACTTGTCCCTCACATCCTATGAACAATATTGTTAGTTCTTATGATTCCTCTGTAATGATATTATCCTACAGGTCATTGACTTGCTAATATCTAGCAATCAGATGAGATTCTCACTTTGTAACAACCACACCATATAACCCAGTCTTCCCAAATTCCTGAAAAGGTTTTCAATCAGAGAAGTCCAATCAATTAAATTCAAACCATGTGGAAGGAAAGCCTATTCACTTCAAACAATTAAACAATTTGTGTTTCTAAACATATTTTTGTTTGTTTATTTCTTTTAAAGTTTGAGTTAAACAAGCTGTTTTGATCTGTTGAACCCAAAATATTTTCAGATGGTCAACTTGTAAACTTTTTGACATTGACTCATGTTTTTTCTTGCTGAATTCATGTCTTTTAACTCTTTGAGGCTCCCTCAGCTTTTGGGATTCCTCTTCTTAATTTTAAACAGTACTTCAAACCCTGTTTCGTTTCACCTTTGAAACTGAAACATGCTGCAGTGATTTAAAGCGTTTTTGACCTTTTGCAATCCCAAGATTTATCTTTAAGAAGCAGCTACCATTTACTTTGTTTATTTGTACTATGTGCGTAATCTTATTTCCTTCTCTATGCACAATTCTACTCAATATAGGTTCCTATACTCTTCTCATCAGCAGAGTATGTGACTGCATTTTGATTTGGTGGGATTTTTTGCAATTTTCTTGTGTTTCTAATGCATATTCTACTCTTCTTTATGTTAAAGAAGACTGGTCAGTGAAGTAAGCTTTTTTCTGGGCTTAAACAGGCTGACAGGGTCCTGCAGTCTACACAGAAAAGTCAGCATTGCAGTAGACATTTCTATTGAGTGTGAAGAGAGGATTTCTCAGCCCCTCATGAAGGGCTTGGAATCAAATGTCCTATAGAAATAAATCAAGGTAATGATAAAGAAAAGAAATACCCAAGAAGTAATTTGTGCAGATTCTGATTATAACATAATTCAAGTTGGAATGAAAATGCTAAATCAAAGCACAGGGTCTCTGTACCACGGCATGCTGAGTTCAAAACTGAGATCCTACACAAACTTTGATTTCTTGATCTTTATTTATGCCAGAGAGCAAATTTGCACTCAAATGCAAGACATGCACTATTCCTGAACATTACAGAAGTGGTGCATCTGAAATCATGCTTGAGAGGATGCCAGACTACCACTGTCTCACTACCAGAAAAATTCCAATACAAGTAACTAAGATCCTAACACTAATTTTTCTGTACACCTTAAATGACACCATCTCAGCTTTGCAGAGCTCTAAGTGACCATATGTCAGCTCAATAACTGGAGTAGAGGTGTAAACCTCAGTTGTTGCCTTCTAATTTGCTTAATTTTCTGCATTCGAAGTCTGGCATCCTTTGCCCACCTGGGCTAAAGTTTTCAGAAACTTCTCTGGAGTCACAAAGTACCTGCTTAACAACATGGGAAGAGGGGCCTATGTTTTGCAGCTCTTATCTCTCCCTCTGGAAGCCATTCTGCAGAGATGGCAGAGAGCAACGTTTCCTACTGTTGCTCAGGACTATTGGTGGAGTAGACATCAGGATGAACTGGGCCCATGGCAGAGAGAATGAAATAACAGTTGTGTGCAGAGACTACAACAATGATAATGGGGCAAAACCCAGAAGTGTTTCTCCATGTCTTAGCAACATATAGCCCATCTCACCCAATTTCCAGTAATCTCTGTAAGACATGAGGCTTATGTAGTGATGCAGTCTGTGTGTCTGTTCATAAATCCCTCCCAATAAGTTTTGAACTTGGCCATTGTTGAGAGAGGATCTTAAGGTGTTTGGCTTTTATGAAGGTCATGGAAACAGATGGCCAGAGAGAAAAGACGGGAGTGCTATGTTTGTGCTCCCACTGAGGGAAGTCCCGCCAAGACAGGGAAACTTGGAGACCTCAGTACCAGACAATCCACACAACATAGAAAGTTAAGAACATCCGAACTACAGTAGGAGTTTCAGTTGCAGTTTGACATTAAGTTACAGTAAAATGAAATTCATTAATGGTACTACTCAAGGAAGTGTACTACTGCAGACTGATTTTAGCCATCAAGAGCTCAATGTGCAATATCTCAGCAGGTCCAAACCCAGAAGCTGCTCTGGCTACTGCGTACGTTGGCTCATTTCAATTCAACTCTCTGTCACACCACAGGCTTCCTGCGGGCCTTGAGCAGGTCAGCTTGTCTCTTTGTCAGACAGTTTTTCACCTGCAAAACAGGAATAATTGGAGCACAGTTCAGCTTCATGGGACTATCATGAAAGTAAATACTATAAAGATACCACATGACAAGTTTTATAAAGTTGAGGAGAACAGAAGGGGTTGTCTAGAGCCACGATTCTGCCAGTTGCCTCTGCCAACAAAGCTGTCTAATGGGATGACAGCACATGATAAGAAAAAGGATTTAGCTACCAACAGAGCCATGCCCTTTCCCAAGCATAAGCTATACAACACAAGGACTTTGCAGCAGCATGTCTGTGTCAGTGCTGCACAGGTAGAGCTAGTGTGACAGAAATTTTTATTCTAAAAAACAAAAGGAAAAACTCTAATGGAGATCTGGCCTGGGCCTACAGATGAGCGTTTGCCAGGTTGACTCCATCAGCCTAGTACTCCTAGCAGCCAACAACGACCAGAGGCGTGATCACCTATAGATATAGCTACTTTCCACAAGAAAAACAGGTTAAAGGAGTAAAAAACCATTTTTGCCAGGACAGATTCAGAGAGTCTTCTGCCCATACGGTTGTGTTGAAGGCAAGAAGTAGTTCAGTCCTGACTGATCCTGCTACAAAACAGTGCATCTCAGGTAGGCTTGGTCAAAATTTCATAGTTGAACTGGTGCAACTTTTCTATGCAGTCCATTTTAAAACTGTTTCTTTGGTCTTCTTTCCAGCAGTAGAGCAAGCACAAGCTAAACTGATAGCAAGCAGATTAACCTGCTGAAAAGACATTGCATCAGGACTATAGATTTGAATATTTGAAGTATGTGAGTATTGTAACAACAAATCAGAAAGAGAGAGGGCCCCCATTTGGTCACTCATGCTTCATCTGTACAAGTTGAATTTTATCAATTGCAGTGGAGTTTGCCCCAGTCTAAACTAGTGTTAAAGAAAGAGGCGAGGCACAGCGAACATCAAGAGTCCACAGCGAAAATTTTTGAATTAGCTGAACAGTCTGAATTGAACTGAAGAGTCTGGACAATTCTGAAGTACATACATTTCTTACACAGAAGTCTGATGGGAAGATGGGAAGACATAAAGAAAATAATGCTTGTGAAGATGCTAAATGCAATTTATTCCAAGAAAAAAGTATCAAAGGAAGTATTTGCCCAGGAAGAAATTTATGTTGTATGCAAAGCATAGAAAAATACTTGGAAAGCCACTGTTAACAAAAAAAATTTCCTCTTTGGCATCTACTCCAGAGAATAACAACCAAGAAAAAAGAAGATAATAAGCTTCTGTGTTGCATTACTTTAAAATTTCACTTGAATGAGAGCAAGTAGTATAATAATGAACTGAGTCAGACAGCGCTGTTCAATTAGATGTAGAATTTAAGGGAGTTTATAATAGCAACACTTAGAAAGAAAGACTTGGTTGGGCTTATTGTTATGGAAAGGGGAAAAAAGTTGTGGTGAGTTAAATGACATTTATAAAATAGGAGGGTCTGATCAAACTGATCCAGATTAGTTCTCCACAGCAGTAAGACCTTAAAATTAGGTCACAAGGATGAAAGGAGAATTTAGTCTAGACTATTTCATACAAAGGCTATGTGACATATGGAACATGTTACTCTAAAGAGTAACTAAAGCAAGAAGCATGAATGTTTTCAAGAAAGAAAATGATGGGGAACTGCATAAGGAAATTTCCAACCATGGAAGCTTCAAAAGGAATACAATTCCTATTTATTTATGTATTTATTTAGGGTAGTCAACCATTATCTACGCTCTGAAGGGAAATGATGATAAACATTATTTCTTCTTCTTTCCCTCTTCCTAACTGTGGTGTTTGTGGGATTTAGTTTATTTTGTTTTCATTAGAAGGGCTGCAATTTTGCCTTCCCAGAACACAAAGGACAAGACCTAATAAAAATGTTAATGGCTATGTATTTTCTTCCAATATGTAATGATTTAAAATCTTCATTCTTTGTGTTTGTTTTTGCTTTCACTAGGAGTTTTATGAGTGTGAAGATTTTTTAGTACAAAATGGGCACTTACTTCTTTTTACTTATCTGGGAAAACCTCATATCCTGAAAATGTTCTCATTAATATGTCTAGAATTAAACATCAGCAATCACCAGAACAAGCCATAGGACAATTTGTGATAGTACTGCTGGTCCTGTCCTGCTGTACTTGAGATCCTTGAACAAGTTCTTACTCAACCTCCCTGCTAGGCATCTCAGATACTGTCTCCTGTGTTACACATTGGGCTAAAGAGGTACAGTGCTTTTTTTGATTACTGTATATCAAGCACCAAACTGTAACATAATGTTTTAAGATAGATGCAAGCACTAAATTAAGTAGAAAAAGAGAAAAGCTGAAAACAGACCAAAATTACAACCTCTCATCTGAACCCTTTCAGCCTGTAGGAGAAACCAGATTTCAATCACAGCCTCAAAATGGCTAATTCACAGTGATGCAAATTTACCTCACCTAACACAAAGCATACCATTTAGACAACTCAGCACAGACAGCCAGGAGGGATATTTTCCTTCAGTGTGGACACTGGAAAAGATTTAAAGGTAACCTTCAGTGATGTGAGGGGTTTAAATCCCTTAATGCAACTGTGGCGGTTTGAAACTGAAATTGAAGGAAAATATTGAAAATTAATTCAGAACTTTAATTTCAAATCTTGAACCTAAGATCTTATTGTATCATGAAGATTTCTCTTCAGTTAGAAACAAATACAAGAAAATTGAGAGACCGTTACCTTTATATAGTGAATAAAACTCCCTTTTCCACTACCAAAATTTGCAGGTTAGGAAGACAGTGAAATTACAACATATTTTTTGTGGAAGGATACTTGCATTTTAAGGTATTTCTTTCATTAGAGTGTAGACAAACTAGCCCCCTTGCTTCAGTAACATTATTTTCTTCCTTTCACATAGCTGTAGACCATCTGAACCAGCAAAACCCCAAGTTTCGCAGCATAGACTTATATTTTCCCAAAATTTAAGGGAAAGGAAAGAATTTGGAGAAATTAAGATCTTGGTTTCAGCTTGTCCATAGAACACAGAAAAGAGGACAAGAAGATAGTTTGGTTTTACCGTCTTGTTGTTCAGAAATTTCCATATGCTTCCTTACTTCACTTTTGTTAGACATCTGACATGGAAAGATCTTCTAAACACAGAGTCACATTTTCTTCTAACTTGTACCAATGTAAATCTGAAGTAGCACCACTCTAGTCAACAGAGTTATTTTAAGTCTAAACAAGCAACTTAATCAGAAGACACAGCATTGTTTCTTAAATTCCTCCAATTTATTTGGAATCATGTTGATTGTGAGCATTAACACCTGACCCATTCCCTATTGGATTTCCTCATAACAGCTTACCAGTACTGACATTAGCTTAATAGAAAACTGAGCCAGCTCAGACACTATGCCAGATTATGACCTCAGTTATATGCAACTCAGTCTGCAGTCGCCTGCTTTCTGCGTGACCAAAAGCAGAATTTGGCTTCCAGCTTTAATTTTTAAGAGTTGCATATACACAGTTGTCTCCAAGTATAATACCATTTAAGAAGTTAAAATGGGAATAAATGTTCTTTGCAATTTTCCTTAATTTCTAGCAGTCCCAAAATATGTGTCTTATCTTTTCTAAATAACTCTAGCACAGTATTTTGCTCATAAATCCAGCCTCTGCACATGCATTTGAGTCACATAATCCAGATGATCTGAATCCCCTAGTCTTGACCTGCCAGGTGCTCTTCTGCTTTCCACTCACCTATGTCTTAATCGAAGCTACAGTGAAAGTTTGAAATCACAAACTGTACCCCCATATGTATGCTAACAAGAAAGAGATCTTCATGACATGATCAAGGAAGACGTCTGAGGCTTGATGTGCGTTCAGCCCAGACATGTGGGTTTAGGGTGAGATGATGGGAGCATGGGACAGAAAAGAGGTATGTGTGCGCTTTGCCCTTTTCTGGGAGGGCACAGGAAATATTTTTGGAGTATGTGTAGGCTTCCCATCAGTGCCAGCCACAGGAAAAGTTGCCCTCCATTGGAAAAACCCTTTACTCTGGCTTGTAGCTCAGCAAAGCTCTTTGTGTTCCTATTGTCAAAAAGGCCTGACAGCTTATTATCCCCTTTACATCCAGTTATCCCAAGATGTTGACTGACCTCTCACCTTTAGTAAAGAGTTTCCCCATATGTTTGCCTCCCAAAAGTTCCTAAGGATGCGATTGCTTTGTTTTGTTTTTGCAATGGGCTCCTTTCCATATTGTCTAGTAACAGACTGAGATCAGGTTAGGAAGACGCTGGTCTTTCAAAGGTTTCAGTGAACACGCCCCCCCACTTTCTAGCACTGGTAATATTGTGTATCATTTTAACATGGGCCTTTAACTTGGAATCTGTACAGAACACACTTGCTAGGTTAAACTCACCACACATTGCTAGGTCCAGCACCTAGTCAGACAGGAATATAAGAGAGAAGGAGGGAGGGAGGCAGGAAGGGAAGGAGGGAGGGAGGGCGGGCGGAGTGTCCCTCACTGTCCCCCTAGCTTTGCTCCCATGATTGTTCAAGTTCGTCGTGCTCAGTGCAACTCTGCCTGCAGCAAGGAGGGCAGGGGCTGCTCACCCAATATTCCCTGCTGAGAGGAAGGGGGTGGAGGGGGGATGTTGAGATGACAGAAGTGCAGAGAGCCCAAGATTCACCCCAGTCCGCTTCCTCGCTAGCCAAAGTAGCTGGCAGGGAGCATGGGAGAGTAAACTGCTCCATGAAAAAAAAAAAAAAAAGAAAAGAAGAAAAAAAAAAAGAAGGTTGAAGTAATTGACTCTTGTAGCACAGCAAAGGGAGTATGTGGTGGTGGAGGGAAGACAGAGAGGAACTGTGACTCTGACTCACAATATATTCTGTACTCTGCTCCTGGGGAGATGCAGCTGTGCGTCTCCCCTTGTATAGGCTACACTGTGAAGTTACACCGTCATCCAAAGTAAGCATCCCTAATTCTCTCACTTCCTGAAGCACAACAGCATTTGGCTCCTTTTTAATCAGGGATTTCTACTGTGCAAATTGAAGTCTAGGACCAGGCTTTTCCTATGTGCAGAATTAAAAATCTCTCCCCTGATTGTTTTGTTGGTTCCTGGGGAAAACTACTGAACTGTTACAGCCGATTTACATTGGCCTGCTCCTTTTTTAAGGCTGATTCCAAGTTATTCTTAATTCCTCAAGGCACCTGAGATCTTCTGCATGAGCCAGCTATGGACACCTTTGGCAATGTTTTCCACATCCTCTTCCCTCCCTCTGCTTGCTTCCCAGTTACTTCTAACTTCACTAGAGTAAGGAGTGTTTCCCTTTTCTACCACTTCAATATGAAGAAATATGACACGGAAGTAATTTTGATTTTGGCCAGCTAACTCAATGGACTTTGATTGAGGCCAGCAGAGTGTTGGGAAGAACCTGAAGGAAGAGGCTGGTCCAGTGGGTAAAGCCAACCAAAGCCTAGACCTCATGAGAGGAAGGTCTGAATATCCACTCTCCCATTCTCTTGGGCTCACTTAACCTTGGAAAAGTCACATAACCTGTCTGGGCTTTAGCTGACAAACCGTAAAACAACAGCAAAAGTACTTTGTCACCAAAGCCATTCTTAATTACAAAAAAAAAAAAGCTTCATGCCACAGCATTGCCATGCCTGCAGTAAGAGGGTTGTGTGTTCAAGCATGATTTCTTGCCTCTAACAGCAGTGAACACCAGATCTCTTACAAAAGGAGTAAACTCCTGCAGCAGCATCTCCATAGCTCATATCTAACCTGAGAGTCAATTATCCAATGAGGTAACTAACCGTTGTGGTGATCAGATGTCAGTAGGATTCTTTCATGAAATGTATAAAGTGTGCATACAGCAAGAGGTGAATAAAAGTCTGTTAAAAAAATTACTTTCTATTCCTAGTTCCCATACCCTGAGAGTTACTTTTTTCCTGCCCTGCTGTAGATAAAGTTTTTCATAACCAGAATTTCTTCGGTAAGAAGAAATTTTCTAAAAAACCATACTAGTTATTGACTGTATAAGGAGAGGCAAGGCCAGCTGCTGTACATCTCATTTGTCTCCTTCCCATGCCCAGTTCAAAACCTTGCTTTTCTATCAAATATCTGGAGATCATATGCCTGGCAAGAGACAGCATGTGTTAAAGTACTCCCAGTTCTAAAATTCTTCTTTCAAAGACTTTTGGCAAGGAGGAGGCAGGAGACATTGTGTATCAACAGCAAAATGGCATCTGGATCAAAAGATAAGAAAAAGCACCGTAATTTCCAAAAACCAAGGCAGTTTTCAGATGAGTTTTGGACCTGGCAGAGGTGCAGAGCCTGCATTAGTGCAACAGGAGAACACAAGAGATCACGCTTTGACTTTGGAAGGGAGGGCTCAATTCTGCAAATTAGCAGACACTTCGGATGCAGTTTTGCAGAGCATTCAACCATGATCTCAATGTGTGAGCAGTCTACATTTCTGTGGGGCAACTCATAAGCTTAAAAATCATACATTCTGCTAGACTGGGACCAGAATACTCTCACCATCCTTAAGCATTAACCCCTAAATATAGTCGAACTTACAGCAAAGTGTTAACTGAGAGTTAAAATCAGAAAACTTCCTTCTGTGTCTCGAGGAGAACTACATACTAGAAATTTTATCCACATGAACATTGATGAACTAGGGGACTCACAAGCAAAGTTCCACTCCAGGCAAATTTTTACAAGGAAAAAAATGCAGAGTAGCAAGATTTACAGGAAAGTCTTTACCCTCAGGACAGGCCTACATGTAAACAATTTGCTATAAAGTAATGCCAATTAGTAGAATGACTTTTTTCTCTAAATGGGCAAGGGCTTTTTTAAAGATTCAGACGCAATGGGAAAAAGCGCAAGTCTCTCATGGGCACACATTATATTTGTGACCTCTTCCCCATAAGAAGGATTCAGGGGTCTCACTGTGCAGCTGGGAGCAGTTCTAGGATGATTCCACGGTGTAAATCTGAGCAAGGTTGTTGGGAATGGGGATCTCTCATATTAGGCCAGCTTGTTTAGTTTGTCAAAATAGACAAGGTTTTAGGCATACAAGCTCTTTTAATCTAAAGGCTTAAATTTTTTGCAAAGGAGCAAACTTCTAACCTTACATTTCTCCCCAAAACACTTACCTCTATTTTATCAGAAATACAAAACTCCTTTCAGAATGACTTAAAAAATATCATTTTAAGCTGGTTGCAAACAAGATATTGCACCTGTGCAAAGACCAGGGAAAAGATATTAATTATATACTGCAATGTTAATTTCTCACTATGGTCCTGATGCATACAATTCAGTTCCATGCTACATGTGTGATAAAATAAGGATCAAACGGCAACTGTCTGTAGTCACATTGTCATTTCCCCACACCCCTCACTGTGCAAAAGCTTTATCCAATTCATGCTGGATTCAGTGAGGTCCTATTGGTGGTTTTTAAGTATTTGGATCAGGCCTGGAGTCCTGTTCTTGAGAAGTCTGCACCAGATACTTTGCACCTGCAAGTCTAACAAGACTTTTCTATTTGGAGGTTTGTGAACCTCTGAGGAACAGGGAGAGGCAATTCAGAAAGCAAACTTTGATTCACGAAGTGGCCATGGATGTATTTCTATATGGCTTGAAAGAAACCTAGAGTCATGGGCTTTTGCAAAGCAAACACAGGTGCAGTTTTGGATGAAAAGAAACAGGGCTTCCCCACCAAGCCTCTTGCACCATGGCCTGCCACAATCCCAGTCCCTTGGGAGCACACCCACGGGTGGCAGTCTGTTGTGTGTGGAGGCGCAGCAAGGCTCATACCCAGTGCTTGGGAGAAACTCTAAAGCAGCAGCGCAGTTCCTTCCTACCTTTAAGGTACCGAATGGTACCTTAAAAATTTGACTGGGCCTCGTAAGAGGCAGTGCTGCCCTAACACCGTTCCTACTCTCAAGGCAAACATCTGTATTCAAGGGTCACAGTAGAGCTGTCAGAAAACCAAAGAAATGCTTTTTTTTTCAACAGAAATATCTCATACTAACTTCAGGATTTTTTTCATTTCTAACCAAATAAAAGCTCATTTAATTTCTAACTAGTATTCCCTATTACTGTATTTCAGTTTACTCGTGGACATGAGTTCTGTCTTTACCCTTATACTAGGTTTAGGGATGCAAGATTTTTCATACTGAGACTAATATTTTTGAAGCTGTAACCCTTGTTTTCTTCTGTTTACTTGATTGATTTCACTGCTTTCCCTAGTTCATAAAAGAAAAAAGAAATTGGAAGGTATTTAGAAAGATGGAAGAGGAAGTTTTCAGTTTCTAAAAAAAAACAAAATAGAAACCCTTTGTTTTCAATGTAAAATACAGCAAAATAATGATCTTGAAATTCACAGTTTGAAGCAGTTTTCCTCTTCAGTTTCCTAACATCAGAAAAACTAAAGAATAGCATTTTAAAAATCTCCTTTTTTTTTCTACAAAATTTTTTTCCTACAAAATTAATTGTCCAGTGAGAAAGCAAATGTGAAAACATGTCAGACAATCCTACATCACAGAGTCTTTGGCAGGCTGCTCTTTCATAACCTAGTAGGAGAGGAACAAAATTCTGACAATCTGAGAGGTGCTTCCCTTTCTCCTCCTGCGACAAAGTTAGTCAAAACCCACCTCTGACATTTAAAAATAGAACAAGAGCAATCTGTTATAAATGAGGACCACTTTACCTTAACCCTTTCCATGACTTCCTTTGCTCTTTCCAGAAGGATACACCAAATATAGTCATAGCTCCGATATATCCAAAGGCCAGGCTTGAACCCCTCCAGAATTATAGGGAGGTGAAAGAAGTAAATTTCATCTAGAAGACTGCTCTCAACTTTAATTATGGAGAGCTTAAGCCCTCAAAGCGTGTCTCTGACAAAAATAAGAGGAACTGCAACTATTGCCTGACTTTAATACAAAACAATTAATCAGCCCTGGTCGAGCCAAAGTAGGTCCAGGTTGACTTGAATGGTTAATGGCTCTTCAAACCGTTTTAAAAAAATACTTAGATGGAGTTTCAGGGCTGCAATATGAAACCAGGCCTCTTTGGTGTGGCTTTGGGTTTGTTACAAACATCTTGCAGAGCTTGAAAACTGCTTTTGATGATCAGCCTAACTTCCCTTTCCTTAGTTTAATCCCATTTTTCCTGATTGCACTCCTTTGCCCCACCCTAAAGTGAATGCTCTCTTTCACCAATGCTTACGCTTTCCAGATCTTTGCACTGAGTTTTCTGTCATGCCCTTTCTGTCAGCTTGTACCAAAGGCTTGCATGTTCAAGGCAATTTCCTCAAAGGTCAGTTACACAACCCTTCTAGTCATTTTTGCTGCTCTTTTCTAACTTTATTTTCGTGTGACAATACCTTCCAACTTTCAAGCAGCCTTCCCAATTTTTCTGCTGTGCTACAAAACATGGCAATTCCTTCCCAGTTCTGCAATGCAATGCCTCAGTATTTGCATTTATTAAATACGGTGCCTTTCCAAAGTTTTAGATCATTCCTGGGTCTGATCAGGTATTGCTCCTTTCTAAATTTCCCCTCTGCATATCATTGCTCAATACCACTATTCCCCCAGCATGCTAGCTTGTAATTTCTACTTTGACTTTCATTTTGTAATTTTCTGCCAGTATTTTATGTCTCCATCTCCCCAGCAGAGATTGTATTTCTCTTTGCTCACTGCTTTTTGCATCCTCTCCAAATTCAGCTGCAAATTTAATTTGTTTGCTGCTTGGCCCTGCCGCTATTAACAAACAGTAATGAAAAGATTAACTAACACACAAACAGTTTATCAGCTTAAATTATCCAGTGCCATGATTTAGTTCTGCTGCTTTCTATTTTTCTGTTTGCAAATGACTTCTCAAAAAAAAAAAAAAAACCAAGTGCAAAGCTTTGGGCAAATCTTCTGTTTTTGTAAAATTAGCACAGGTCTAGTCAAGTCATTGGAGTTTATTGATTTAGCTAAGGATATTAACTTTAGATTTGTTACTTTGGACAGTTTTCAGAGCTACACAGTGAATAATATGTAGAAATACTTCAGCTTTTGTGGAAATTGTTTACCCAACTATGGCTTTAATTCTTTGTTATGACTAAGATGCGGCTGACTGCTCATCTCAGATGGCATTGTTTTTATTTCCATGCATTGCATGCTTGTCATTAATCAATCAACCTTCCATACAGCACTACAGATGGACTTTCCTGCTCCAGGCAGTGCAACATGAAAGCCCTAACTTGCAGCAGAATACCTGTATAGCCTTGCAAACATCATCTGACTTCTGTGTACTCCAGTTTCTGCTCTTTAAAATGGGAACAATGGCAGCCCTCCTACTTTGTCGCTATTAACCAAGATAAATGCTTATGGAGTGCTCAAATATCAGTGACATGAGAATGGTAAAAGAAAACAGAGGATGATTTACACCGAGAACATTTATGGAAATATATTTGTTAAGATGCCTCATTAATCTCAAAACAGACAGGCATGTCCCATGCAGCGTGCAGGGCATTGTACTGCAATGATGTGCCTTGCGTGGAGAGAGGAAACCTTTACTTTTGCTCTTAGTAGGGCAACAACCGCCAGCTCTTTGAGGGAGAAAGCAAAAGAAGTCAGGGTATATATCTAAGGGAATAAAACTCTAACACTATTCCATAGAGTTCCTTACTTTGCAGATGTAGAAAGTAATGAACAGAGATTTTGACTTGACCAAACTCTTCAGGAAAACCAGAATCCCAGCCTCCCAAACCCTTGTTCTGACCTTCTCAATACACAGATTAATTAGTCAACTGATTAATGCAAAATTATATACCATGGCAGTCAGGGCAGAGATAGACAGGTGTAAATATCATGTCACAAAAATGTCAGTGAGGAAAGGAATTATTACAGAAAAAGACCTAGTTGTGACTGAGAAAAACCTGCTTACTTCTGTAGTTGATTATAGACCTGGGGATGTAGCTAGTGTGGTTGATATTGTACCGGACATTATTAATAGTCGAGTTCCTCAGTGGGATTGCTAGAGGATGCTGGGGAGTGTCAAATGCCTCCAGGGGGGTCTCGAGTGCCCTGAACTCCAGACAATGTCGGTGGCGGGGGAGGAAGGTGCAGGGCCAAAACCTAACAGAATTAACTTTGCACAAGGTGTGAGAAGCAGCTGCTGTTCCAAGTAGTGAGGTAAGCATGGAGGAACTAGTCCTGACCTTTCTCTTGGAAACGGGCAGGTATGTGTAAGGCGATCACATTTTGATCTCTGAAAAGATATATTTGTGAAAAGATCAAATGTAGACACACATGCCGTTGCAATCAGCTATGTCTGAAAAGAACTGATATTGCTGTGGCTCTACACAGTGCATTTAACTGTTCAGAAAACAGATTGCTCCTCGCAGCAGATGTATTATCACAAGACTGTCCCACAGAAAGATGTCACCATTTGGGAAAGCGTTCCTCAATGACTAGTAGGGTCATGGTCACAATGGTAATCATAAATAGTATTGTAGATTGGTTCGAAGCACAGATGAGTTTTTCATACTTGGGTGAACAGCTGTCTTGCTGTGCTTTGCTCAGCCAGTCACTTAAAGAGGAAAAGGAAATGTCAGTGACTCAGTAGGCTGAACTCCATTTCCATAAGAGATTAGGCATATACAATTCACTGGAGGCTATTTGGGCTCAGCGCTCAGATGTGTCTTCTCTTTTGAAAATGGCCTAGAGTAATGCATGATTAAAAGCAACTGACCTGCTGCAGAGATTAAGAAACTTTGGTGGCCTCACCCTCAGATACGGTGTGTAGCCGCACTCCCCAGCCCATCTGCAAGATGAAGTTTCAAATTCCTTCACTCTAACTTCCAGATTGGCTGGCCCTGAGGATGGGAGGGTTAACACTTAAAGCTGCCATAACTCAGTCCCACTTGATTTGGTCTCTGAATTCTTCGGCTTCTTAGTGGGTCTGGCTCTTGTGAAAGCTTTAACTTCTATCCTTATGTGTTGAAATTTCCGTACCTTGAGAAGTGGAAATGTTCAGGAGGGTCATAGCATCTCTAGGGGCATTCAGCACTCCACAGCAATCTACCTTAACAAATCCTTCTACAGGCACACGTTGTACAAATAGTCAATTCCTATTCTGAAACAGACTGCAGATTTTCATATGCAATTATTTCATACTCCCATCTTTCTGAATATTTAGAATGCAGTGATATTTTTCTTGATCTGTACCTTTTCATTGTCCCCCTAAGCACAGAGGAGAAGCGCTGCATTGCTTCTCAACATTGTTGTTAGGATGAGGGAATCAACAGGGCATTCTGCTACTTGTTGCTTTCTCTGAGTTTGTGAAAACAGTGCTTAGCAAGCAATGAGAATAATTACACTGTCATCTTTGGCAAAAGCCTGAATAAGCTGTCAGCCACCACAAATGATCATTAGTTGCTGTGTCTGAAGAACAAAAGCTGCTCTTAAATTTTTCAGAAAGTGCCAAATACTTCAAGCTGACTTACATAAATCATGTCTGGTATTACAATACTGAATGTAAAATTCACCAGTCACTTTTCCTTCTATTCCAATTTCTCTTAGCAATGACTTAAAAGTAAATATTTAGGCAGTATCTCACAGTACTAGGATTTCACTATTTTCACAGAATTTATTAAATGACACTTCACCTGTGTAGGCTGATCAAAATAAAGCAATACAGATTTATTTTTTTTTTAAATCACCAGAAACAAGACAGAAGTAAACAAAGTTTTCCAACACTACATAAAATGTTGAGACTGAGAAGAGCAGAAAGTGATTTGCCGAAGTTTATTGGGGATTTAATTTATTGATGGAAGCAATAAGTAAGCTCATTTACTTCTCCTAAATTTAGGCTTTCTCTGAGACATCTAGATTAGACAGCATTAATGCCCTACCAACACTGCAGTGATAGGCAGGAATAAAAACCAATAGAATAGAGTAAAACTAAGCTACGATTGAAAGATCAAACAAACTTTGCAATGCATGAGCTTTTCTTTTCTATGGTGTTTGCTTTTACCCACTGTGCCACAAATGTCAGCAATCTCTAAGTCAAATTTGTTTAGCGCAAATTAACAGCTGACTCTGTATTACCAGGATATACTGTTTTTCCTGCCATGCTGTGATGTGTGCTCCCACAAATCCTCTGGACCATTCATAAGGCCAAATTGTCACTCCTTGTTCCTTTAAGGATCTTCTTTGCTTCTGCTGCCATGTTTGCAGTCACATATGAAAGCCAGAGTAGCATCTCTGAATAAGGGGGCACTACCACTACGCAAAGAGACCAACTCAAAGAGACTAATATGTCTTCCTACCTCAATGTCTAGTGCTTTTCAAAATTGCATATAATAGAGTGTTCTCCGAGCACGTTTAAAGGCTGATTTGAGCCATGTGCTCCCCATCCCTGTTTTAATGACCTCTAGCAAGAGCTCAAAGCATCAAAGGCGCGTTCCAACATCTAGAAGGGCACACAGAATAGTATAAAACAATAGCACAGCTGGTCCAAAGCTTCTCAGTGACTTAGAAAAAACAGCTTTCTGTAATATGTCAGCCCGTGCTGAACTCCCAAGATACGGAATAGAAAAGGAATTGGGTGGTACAGGAGGAGAGAGACAGAAAACAGGGTGGATATCCCAGCAGCAAGACCATGTCAGGATGCAAATGCCCACCCTGGGTAGCTGCCTACCTTCTTTGTGGCACCGGCACAAAGTGAGATGAGTAGTCTACTATGAGATCCATCCACTATTGGGACCCCAGTCAAATGATGAGTTTGCCATAAACTGATAGGTCAACGAGGGATACCTTTTGATGTGAATCCAGAGAAGGTGCTGGATCAATTCTGGATCCATGCTATCTAAACTGTTCTGCAACCACATGGCTTCTAGGAGAGGTATGTAGTAGGTACTGCACAGTAAGATGATTATACTGGTTCAAATGGATGTGTCGTTATATCCAATATATGCTGAACACCCCTTTAAGTCATGTGCTGTCGTACACCTTAATGTTGAATAGGCTGTGTGTCATAGCTGACCTGACAGCCTGTGGAAACAGAAACTGACCTCAGGTACCAACTTAATACTCTAGCACAATCAGATATCAGGCAGAAATGAAGTGGAAGCAGTCACGAATTAGGGTCTTCAATATTTATATCTAATAACATTACTTCAGCAGATATAGGCTAGGGAGCATGCTGCTGGGCTGTGCTTTTATTCTGAGGTCACCATGGAAATGCTTGCCTATGCCTATTTGGAACCCAGACCCAGGCCCCAAATATAGTAATCTAGTCTGTACTTTCTGTAGGAGTGTAAATAGTATTGTGTCCTTCTCTAGGACCATTCATTACACTTACTTGACTGCAAACTGTCCACAAAGACAGCTAAAATGAACCTTTTCAGGGATTTACATGTGGAAAATTTCAAGAAGAACCTCAAAGAACAACAAAAATATCTCACTATCATCAGCTAACTAGAAAAAGTTTGGCTTGAACAAAATCTATCTACCTGAAATGAATCATTTTAATTTTAAGAATTTTTAATGAGACAACAGAAAAATTAATGTGGAGGACTAAATTCTTGGGAGATTTTTATACCATTCTCCAAAAGGCTGAAGAACGAGCTATTGCTACTTCTGCTGGAGTAGCTTCTGCTGAGGTCCATACAAGCCTGTGCCCCAGGAGCCTGGAAGTTAGGTCAGTCTTAGACAGGATACCTCTGCTGAAATCTTGCTTCTGAAGGCAAGTTTCCTCCATAGGTAACTTACTCACTGGGCTATACTGAGTAAGAACTTTTTGTTTTGTGAATTGCATTGTGCAACTTTTGAAGCGTGTCCAGAAACATCAGAATGATTTGCTTTGAAAATATGAAAACATAAACATTTGAATGTCTCACACTTTCCTCTCCTTTTCACTGATTTTAAAACACTCAAAAAAGGGTACAAATCGCAAATCATCTTCAATTTAGACAGGTACGAAGTTCCATTTTGGGCAAAGAGCCATTTATCAAAAGCAATATTGCCCAGTCCTACAAACCAATACACTTTATGTGTCTTACACTCAAAAGAGAGCCAAGGCCATGAACCAGCTGCAGTTTCCCATTAACATCAATTTCTCTTAGCTAGAATAGTGCCTTAGGCATATTCTGAGCTCCTGGACTTGATGGACAGCCTGACAATTTCGAGTCATGGACTGAAATTTCTGAATACACAACTTAGGAACCTCCTAGGTGAACTGTCTTGGAAGAACTCCCTGAAAACTGTAATCTCACCAAGCTTTGCTTTTTTTTTCCAAATTTTGCACCCTGAAACATTTCAGAAAAAATATAAAGATTGGCTCTGAAACATTTTTATTTTTGCACCAAATAATTTGCCAAGCACAAATCAAACTACAAGTCAAATTTCAGAGTAGTTTAACACCCTTCCCACCAAATCCACAAGACATTTTATGTTACATTCAGAAAAATATTTTGAAACATTTTTTTCCATTAATGGGGTTCCTCCACGGACAAAAAAAATAGCTTTTTTGAACTGCTCTGATTCTGAAGTCCCTAGCCCTTCCTTTCTGTGTGCAGCATGACATTAAAGAGAGTCTGCAGGAACTCGTCTTACTTTTCCCACCTCATCACCTGCTCCAACTTGTGTATTTTGCTAGTACCACTTAGTTTTGAAACTAAGCAGACCAGTGATTACATGCAGCTGCATGTTGGCATGAATAATGCTTTCAGCTTTTGAGCTGAGCATTGTCAGAGCTTTGCTCACCATCCTATGGACTTGAGTGTCATACTGCATGTGGGTTAGCTCTTCTGAGTGCTGTAAGAAATCTGCTGAATGACATCTGTTTTATAATATTTTTACTGTTTTTAAAACCAAATAATTTAGTGAGGGAAGACCAAATTGCACAGGAAGAGATCTTTTTATACAGCACAGTCTGGGCTCTGAGATCCATCTACATTAAGTTAGTATTTATTTAGGTATGACAGTAATTGTATGGTAACTGAAAATCTTAGATTTTTTTTTTCCAAAGCATAACATTGCTGCAAGCAACAGTCTAGATTTAGGTGAACTCATACTGTGACAAACTGAGAATGGAGAAAACACATTTCTTGTCCATAAAAGGACAGATCACACATCCACAGAGGGTAGCTCTGATTTTGCTGCAGTTCCAAACTATGAAGTGGGGACTCAGTGTTGCTAAAAAGAGTTTTATTTAGAGTGGATAGAGGATTCTCCAGTAAAATTTTTTTCTTTCTTCTTTGCTTTCTTAAACAGAAGATGATTTGCCTTTTTAAACAGAAAATGGTCATTTTCTGAAGTGGAAAATTTTCTGTTCAAGGGGTCTGATATTTCTGCAATTTCTTCTGGGAAAAACACAGAGTACCCAGAGTGTCACCACCAGGTCAAGGGAGGGGATCCTTTGCCTCAACTCAGCACTGGTGAGGCCACATCTGGAGTGCTGTGTCCAGTTCTGGCTCCCCAGTACAAGAGAGACGTGGACATACAGAAGCTAGTCCACAGAGATGATTAAGGGACTAGGGCATCTGTCATATGAGGAGAGGCTGACAGAGCTGGGGCTGTTCAGCCTAGAGAAGTCTCAGGGGGATCTTATCAAAGTGTAGAAGTATTGACGGGAAGGAGTAAAACAGATGGAGCCAGGCTCTTCTCAAGGATGTCCCATGAAAGGACAAGAGGCAATGGGCACAAAGTGAGATATAGGAAATACTATCAAAACATGAGATTTTTATTTATTTATTTATTTTTACTGTGAGGGTGGACAAACACTGTAACAGGTTGCCTAAAGGGGTTGTGGAGTCTCCATCCATGGAGATATTCAAAACCCGACTGGGCATAGCCCTGTGCAAGCTGCTCTAGCTGACCCTGCTTTGAGCAGTGAGATTGGACTAGATGATCTCCTGAGGATCCTTTCAACGCCATTTGTTCTGTGTTCTGTAACTCTGTCCCTTCATCCCAGAGTGCTAGTGATCTGACATGGGTTGGATCTGTTTTCAGTGCAGGAGAATCAAGCTCAAGACTGTTCTGAGTGACTTGAAGGAGTACTACAGCCAGGGCTTACCACATGGCATGAGAGTGCTCTAATATGACTTTAATATTTTCTCCTTCAATTCACTAATTGTACAATGATTTTATAAAACAGGTGTGCTTTGAAGTGAATGGTTTTCTTCCATGATTTAGTATTTTACATGGAAAATTAATTGCATTTAAATATAAGTGCAAATACAAAATATACAGGTATCCACAAGGAAAAAAACCTCCTTAGAGAGATGCTCACAGTTCTCAACTACACAAACAGAATGACAGAAAGATTTAAAAAGAAATGACAAATGAGCCTGTAGAAGATGCTCAGAAGAAAGAATTACAAGGACACTATATAGAACAGTGCATGGCAAAGTAGGGTACAGAGAAGAAGCACACTTCTAGGTCCAGTTTTCAAAATCTTGATCCTGAGTTCCTTTTGACCTTTTTGAACAAAATTCTTCCATTTGGGGAGGGGGGGAGTGGAAAGAAGGGGAGGGGGGTGTCCTCCATCTGTCCTTGAGTATTTCTAACTACTGTCAGTTTTATTCCACTTTATATAAATGTAATGAAGGAACTTCATTAAAAACAAACAAACAAACAAAAAAAGGCCCCAACCCACCAAACAACTGGTACAATATGGTCTGTGGATCCATTTGAATTTCCTACTTGTATTATAGAAGCCTGCTTTCTACACTGCTTTCTAAAGTTCAAAATATAAGAAACCTCACTTTGCTGCTTGACTGCATCCTTTTCCTTCAAGGATACTTTCCCTTATAGCATCGGAGAGAGAAAGAGAGAGAAAGAGCTATTGAAACATGGTATTTATTTGCCAGTGTATGATGATTCTCTTAGGGTTAAGTTAAACACAAGCCATTTGATGAATAAGAATCTGATGAATACAAGAGATCTTAACACACAAAACTTGACAACACTTAGCAAAATCAGAACTTCTTCATTTAACGGCATTAGATAGTCTGCTACTTTGCATAATCTGAGAATTCAGAAATTAAACCACTCTGTAGAATAGACTCTGAGAAAGTAACTTGGCCTCTCTCTGCTGCCAAGACCTGGACATACCATCCCAAGAGCTACCTACCTGTGTAGAGAAAGGACGTAACTGACATATATGCCACTGTGCATGGAAAGAGGAAAAGTAAGGTCATCCTGAAAAGTGCATGAAATATAGATGAAAAACTGAAAGAAAAAGTCAGAAAACAGTTGCACTCATTACAAAGTATAACAAAATAGTATCTTCAAAGAAACACAGAGCCTATCTGTACCTATAAAATGCAGATGTTATAAAAACAAATCCAAATTTTCATGTTTACAGCCTCTGGCAAACGTTCCTATTTAATTGTTTTTTTGTTGACTTTCTGTTCCTTTGCAGATCTTACAGGTGAACAAGGTGATGTCCATCTTGTTTTATGTGATATTTCTTGCTTATCTTCGTGGCATCCAGTCCACCAACATGGATCAAAGGAGTTTGCCAGAAGATTCAATAAATTCTCTTATTATTAAACTCATTCAGGCAGACATTTTGAAAAACAAGCTTTCTAAGCAGATGGTAGATTTTAAGGAAAACTATCAAAACACAGTGCAGAAAGCAGACACTCAGCAAGACGTGGATGGAGATGAAAATGTGAAATCAGACTTCCAGCCAGTTATCTCAATGGATACAGACCTCTTAAGGCAGCAGAGACGCTACAACTCTCCCCGAGTCCTCTTGAGTGACAACACGCCGCTGGAACCACCGCCACTGTACCTCATGGAGGATTATATTGGAAATTCGGTGGTGGTGAACAGAACCTCCCGGCGGAAAAGGTACGCGGAGCACAAGAGTCACCGAGGGGAATATTCTGTTTGTGACAGTGAAAGTTTATGGGTCACGGACAAATCATCTGCGATCGACATTAGAGGACACCAGGTAACTGTTCTGGGAGAAATTAAAACAGGCAACTCTCCAGTTAAGCAATACTTTTATGAAACAAGGTGTAAAGAAGCCAAACCTGTAAAAAACGGATGCCGTGGCATTGATGACAAGCACTGGAACTCCCAATGCAAGACATCCCAAACTTATGTTAGAGCACTGACTTCAGAAAACAATAAACTGGTAGGCTGGAGATGGATAAGAATAGACACTTCCTGTGTGTGTGCGTTGTCAAGGAAAATAGGAAGAACATGAATCTGCATCTCTTTGCTATATAAATTATTACTTTAAATTATATAATATGCATGTAGCATATAAATGTTTATATTGTTTTATATATTATAAGTTGACCTTATTTATTAAACTTCAGCAAATCTACAGTATATAAGCTTTCTCTCTCAATAAACAAGAGCAAAGGGTGCGTGCCTCTGCTGTGGGCAACTCCGGGTTTTTTTAGACTATGTTTGTGACACTGCTTGTCGGCAGCATACCGTAACCTTACTGTAAAATCTGTGTAAAATCAGTATTTTTCATTCAGTATTGTCAAGCCAGTGACTGTTATTTAGTAAAATTGTTAAAAATCAGATCAATGTCAAGAGTTGTGTACATATTTATATTCCCTGCTCTATACATTCACATTTAATTGGATGCGATATTGACTCCTCACCACCAAAACAAAAATGGACCAAAATACTTATTGTCAACATCACAGGCATCAATCAGCCATAAAATACAATTTCTGTGTATTATGCCAGTTTTGCCAGTGAAATGACCGTTTTCCCTCTGTTAGCATTTCAGAATGACTGCTAATAATCCAGCAACTTTCGTTTATGTTTTTGAAACACATTTGTTTTGCAATCCTTTCTGATGCTGCCTGTTCATCAACAAAAAAATATTATAAAAATCTAAAACATTTGCAGCAGAAAGTTACTGAAGCCAAGAATCAATCTAGATGGATCATTAATATAATACATAAAAGATGATTTCTTCAGAATTTACTATTTATTGTGATCAACCTCTTACTCCTCACATGAATCAATTATCTTCTGCTTGTGTTGTTGGATCATTCCTCCCTGTCTGACTTTTTAAATAAGAAACAAAGCTGATAATGTCTTAACCTTAAAAGAGCGCTTGGCTTGCAAACTGTGGTAAAGAAAGGTATGATATCCTGACACAGATATCAAAGCCACATACACATACGAAGTTGTTGTACCCCTCAGCAATCCATTCTCCATTTTTCACAGGGGGAAAAATATGTAGAACTGCTCGACAAACCTGGTACCTTACACAGGAACGTGAAATAATAGATCTTTTTGAGCAGTATGGTGACTAAAATACAAGTAGTCCATAGTTACAACAAAGTTCTTCAATTATACAGGTGAGTTGTTACTTAGGACTGATAAATGTACTAGCATATATATACCTCAAACTCTTCTTTGTATTGTCAGGTAGCTCCACTGTGGACACTACTTGAAGAGATGGTCTATTATACACTAGCTGTGGGATCCCTGGATGGGATCCCACTCCCATAAAAGCAGATGAGAGTCTTGTCATGGCTATCAGAAGAATTAAGATTGGACCGCGTATGTTATCTGTGTCTAGCTAGATCTTAACACAAAGTCAGGGCTGAAAAATGCCAGCCATTCAAAAACCGTTATGGCTGTAGTGGTCTTAGGTTTTTACACCACAGCTTTCACTGTTGTAGCATGTTCAGCATCACACATGAAAATGAGATCAGAGCACTCAAAACCGAGGTTGCAGGATGCCTTTGTTCATACAGCTTTCACTATTGGAGAACCAACTTCAAATCTGCAACAGGTCAGCAGATTGTGTGGTCTCCCCTAATCCCTTACATATCATAAAACCACTGGAGAACCGGACAGGTGACTCACGAAGCCAAGCACTGCAATAGCAGTGCCTCTGAAAGCCAGGTTGGAGTGTGTAAGTATAATTCTGCAGGGGAGGCCATAAACAAAGGTTTTGAGAACCATCTCAATTTTAAACATGAGGCCAGGGTATTTACCTCACAGGAAATATCATCACCTCACAGTACTAAGTCCTAATTTTGCTTCAAGCAATAATAACTTTAGAGGTTCAGTACCACGGCAATCGTTAAAAGGAAAGAGAAGATGTAATATAACAAGGAACTTGGTATCTGATAGATCTGACTAGAATTATTCCAGTATTCTCCTTCCTTGGCAAACATTTAAAAAAAAATTTAAATCTTCAACAGAACTTTTGCTAGTTTTACTAGTAGGAAAGTTTAAGTTTCAAATACATTTTTATGCTCAGAGGGACAAACATATTTTTCGGAGTCCTGCCCTACTGAAATTTTTTGCAGGTTAAGAGCCTAATTTTACACCCTGAATTCCCCAAATAACGATCATTTTCAGATGCTGTGAGTAATTGAGAGCATATATTGTCATGGATCATTAACTTTAGAGATCTCCATGCTTCAATATGCTAGATAGGTCTATCTCCGTATGAGAAGAGGAAGTAAGAAAACTAACTGAGCTTGGTTAGTCACTGTTGCTAACAGGCCCTATATCCCATTAATTGGAAACCACCTTATTCCTACAGGGTGCATGCCACGCCTATTTACATCACTATAAATCCAGAGAAATTCTGTTGAAGATGGGTGAGAAAATGTAGGTTTATACCAATGTAAACATCAAAGTCGATCCTAATGCCTTTACTTCTGCTCTCTGAAAATCAAGGGAGGTTCATTCTTTATAGGATCAAAGAAAACAATTTGTCATTTTCCACTGTAAATCCAGTAACAGGAACTGGTCTTTGACTCTTAACTTTACCAATGCAACAAGTATGTTACAAGCGGCCAGCAAAAGTGTATCAGAGTAAATGCAACGTTCGTCATCTGAAACACATTAAATGAGAAAGAAGCATGGTGTGTAAGGTTATTAGATCGGCTGCCTCTTTCCCACCCCAGTATAACAATGAACGGAAGTGTTACCCTCTGGATCTGATCCAGTTTCCACTAATGTCAGTGGAAAAATTCTCACCTTCTCCAGTGGAAGATGGATCAGGCCCCGGGTGAAGGAAAACCTGCAGATCTCAACCAGGGAGCAGAGCAATTGCACACATCAGTTACGCATTCTTGTAAATCCTGTGTACGCATAAGATGCTGTATAATTTTGTAACAAGTTTGTAAACAAAGCCTGTAATAAATTTGTTAAGGCCTAATCCTGTTTTCACTGTAGCCGGGAATGGTTTTATTGTCAACTTCAGTCATGGCACAATGAATTCAAAGTTCCTATCCAACTTTTTTGTATGTGTGTTAAATAATTAAGCAAAATATTCAGCTCACAACGCTAGTTTAGTTTGAGTCTTCTAAAAATCACTCCCATTAGGCAGCTCAGATGCTCTGTCAATATTGTTTTGCCAATAGATCATTATAAACACACATTTTATTTAGCTTTTCTCCCAAACGACCCAATGCTATTCTGAAATTGCCTGTCTGTGTCAAACTGTATTTTCTCCATTTTTTCCTTAGTTTTTTTCCAGTCCATTTAGTAACAGTAAAAAATGCTCCACTGAGGTTTTGGGAAACCATCTGCATTTATTTTATCACCTTTGAACATGTGTTCAGGAATGAAGTCTGTGCAGCGAGTTTAGTGCTACCAAGAGATTTGTGCGGCTGCACCAGGAAGAAACTTTGACTGGACTGTACTGTGTGCTCGAAACCACTCTGCTCGTACTCTGTTATTTCGATGCTTTAGCAATCAGACTCTTTCGCTCGGCTGTACATTGTGTATCTGCAGACAATACCAAACAGGAAACAAGTCTGATTGGGAGTTCCAAAATTAAAAATTTAATGATAATGACCTGTTATTTCTGACCTTTCAGCAAATGCATTTGCACAGCGAAGTCAAGCGCATAACCATTCATTTCATTTAATAGAAACATTGTGGCAAAAATCAATGGGATTCTGTGTTCTCCACGCTTGGTACGCGTATGTAATTCATCATGCATGTGGTGGGGGGGCCGAGGGAGAAGGAGGAGGAGAGGGTAATAAGCACTACAGCTTGTGAGAAGTAAAGGGCTGTGCTCCGGGTTGGAGCATTTTGAAATGTGGAGGGGTTGTTTTCTGAAATGCTTTGCCTGTATTTTGTTACAGCAGATGGCAGAATGACGAAGCAAGCACAGATGTGGTGTAAAAAAGTCAAGCAATACAAGGATAAGAAAACCTTTCCTGGGAGAGTCGGCCATTCGCTACCGCTGTAGGTCCATGCAGTTCTGTGCAGGTTATTGCAGAGCTCAGCAATGACATTCTTAGTTAAATTATTTAACTAACATCTGTGGCAAAAAATGTATTCTTTCCTGAAACTTATTACATTCATGAGCTGGATAATCTATTTTTATTTTTTTTTGTAATTGCTTGCTGCTTTGGTACCTCTGATGAACAGCAAATGGTAATGCTTTCCATGAAGGTCCCCAAATATAGATTTCTCCTCTGTTTTACTGCTGAGCTTTGAAGTCAGCAGCACCTGAAAGCCATATTTTCACTACGAAGCTGGCCTTTTGATGTCATGACCTCATGTTTCCAGACATTCTGATCACAGGGTCCTATTTTGAAGCCCTTAACCACACAATTAGGTGAGATCACGACCAGGCTGCTCTAAATAACGCTTGAGAAGCAGCTGTGCGCACGGTGGCCAAGGAGCAAAATTAGAGTGAGGCAGCCCAACGCCATCTTTACATCCATCTTCCCAAATCTCCTGCTCTGCTTTCGGTCTTGAGCTTCAAGTTGATCAAGGGCCGCATCATCAAGGGCTGCTTCCTGCATGTCCAAGGTTTGAGATGCCAAGTAGACCTTTGATAGGACAGTTTCTCCATTCACATTTTTTGCCTGGCCAGAAGTGTACCTTGTGTGAATCTGGATGGACCTTCTGTAAGAGGGGGCTGTCGTTGCAGCATGTCAGTTGTCCTCTCTCTAAAACACAGCATGTTGTTACTACTTACCTGTGTCACAGGGAGGAGAAAGCATCATTGATAGACCAGGTCCATTATTTCTAAATTACATTGAGACCATTTGACAGAAAACACAAATGTGCCCAGGGGATGCTGCTAAGGAAGAAGGTAGGATGATCCTTTTCTCTAAGCAAAAATATTTCCATGAAGGGTGCGAGAAAAGGAAAGTAAGCACTGAAAAAAACAGGGAGTCATAGCTGTTGGATGGCACACATCTTACAGAGACTTAGGAAAGCAAGGAAGAGAGATTGTTCAACTATAACCTCAGATGAAACACTCTTTCCTGCTATGACAAGGGTTAAAGAAACCTTAGATCATCTGAAACATGAATTAAAAAAAAAATGAACCTTTATTAATTGGGGTCAATCCCAGTGCGTTGATTGGGAATTAACTATGCTCACTGAGCACAGATGATGAAGTCTTGCTCTTGGTTAGACCTATGCAGTCCCTGTTGTCAGCACTTGGGACTATGAAGCTGTTAAGTGAGGGCAGAATTTGGCTCAGAAGGTATTAAATCCAAATTGAATGCATAAGGGAAAGCCTAAGTTGAAAGCATTATCCACCACACAAAACAAGCCAAGGTTTTAACATTGGTGTAATAAAAATTGCTCATTACTTTGTCTAGTTCCAGGGATTTCAGTTTTAAAATGTTTTGAACTGTCTGATATGACCAGTGCACATATATTTAGCAGCAATTTACAAAAGAAAAAAAACCCTGTAAAAGGAAGTATGCAGTAAAATACTGTGTCTAGCACTGTAAATAACTTCTGTTGATTCCCCTTTATGTTCTCAGTGTCTGAGAAAGGAATTTTAATACAAATCTTGGTTTTGTTTTACACATGATATTTTGTGTAATAAGCACCTCAACTTACTGCTTGTAGATGTTTGCGGTGTGCAATCTGTGGATAATGGAGCAGAAATATGTCTCTAAAGTTGCTGGGCAATGTAAAAGTTTTAAGTCTCACATTTGTACAGTAGATAGTTAAACAAAACGTGACAGTGACAGAATCTGTTTCTCAGGCTCAGAAATTAAATATGTTTTAGAATATCAAATGGCAGCTTTTGTCAAGTTATTACAAATACCTTGAGTCAGATTCGTATGTGACACAGCCCACTGCTCATATGGACTGCAGGGTTTTTTTAATCTTTTTTATTGCATAAAGCTACTAAATGTGATTCCCATAAAGTTCGGAAGATAGAAATTTGTTCATTCCTACACTGCTGACAGAGCATACACCATAACCCCCAATATATGAGCCAAATCACAGGTCAGACCATGATCCCTGAATTTATGTCCTGAGGAAAAAACTTCCAGGAAAGAAATTTTTCCATTCTGCAGAGAGTGAGAGCTCAGCTGCCACAGTCACAGTTTCTATGCCATAACATTTGAAGTCTAGAGGAGGTAGAAACTGGCCGACTGGAGAGCTGAAGGGTAGAAGTGGGATGGGTGGGCCAATAATTATTACATTGGTTCCTTGGAAATTAGACCCCTCAAACACATAAAATGGAATCTACAGCCATCATGATCCTCCTGCTCTCAGAATCTGACTCAGAGGCACATATCCACTAAGTCAATAATCTTGGCCATCTTGGATTCCTGAGACTTGGCGTCAGGACATGGTACTTGTCCTAGGCAAGGGTAAAGGTGAAAAAAACCCTTGTCCCACCATAATCAGATAACAGCAACTATGCAAAAGGGAGTTCTCATGGGAACAGTTTTGTCTCAAACTCCCATGTTTTTTGTTGTTGTTTTTTTTCCCACAGAAATTAGATTCCCGAGAAAGGCCTGTTTCATGTAGTTTTCTCAGAGGGATGTAAGGATGCTGGAGAGTGGAAGTCAGACAGAAACAGGAAAATTATCCTTTAGTAGAGTCAGTCAGTGATCTATTTTCCCTTCAGGTTTCCTTTTACCATGTCAGTGGTTCACTACAAAAATATGTGCTGAAGTCTTCTGACATAGATCCTACTGACAGAAGCATTTATATGTAAGTGGAAAAGAGGAGCGCTACAGTACCATAACTGGATTGAGAACCGGAGCTCAGTGGTCTCTGTGGCTCCTTCCTCTCTTTTTTTAAATGCCATGGAGACTGGGGTGGGGGGTCAGTGGCACAAAAACGGAGAGCAATAACAGCATAGCTGCACAACACACTTCTCTGTTCACAACTGCCAGGCAAAGAAAGCACGAGGTCAACTCCATTATCTCACATGTAGATCCTGGAACAGGTCCTTTACCTTCTCCCATGGAATCTTTGAAGAGAAGGATCCACACTGCCATTTCATAAATCAATTTTAAGAATTATCAAGGCAATCCTGCAATGGTTTGGACCCGAGTCACACAAAGTGAAAGACTAAAGAGGAAGGCAAAAGTGGGTGGGGTTTTTTTAGCAATATTTATTCTTGAACAGTTTCACTTGTATCCAGAATGTACAGAAGAAAACAATCTGAATAGTGGAAAGTGCTTAAGTCAACCATATAGTTTTAGGGGGAACCACCACACAAACAACTAATAAATTCACTTTATTCTGATCTCACGCAGGTTTAATGTCTGACTTCAGTAGGATTAATCCCAGTTTTAACTGATACAATAAAAATTGGAATTACGCCTGTGACATTTTAAAGCAGGTGGTGAGCTCTGTACTTGATCAGGCTCTCAATTTCTGTGTACCATGTAGCTGCTGCCTGCGTAGCTACATGATGAATACCAATCAAATTATTTAACGTAATAGATTACAGGGGGCCTACACTTCTATGCTATAACAGCTTTGAACTACATCTGCCCTACATGGAGGGATATTGTTGTCAGATCTCAGATTGATTCAATGAAGCTCACCAGGTAAACCCAGAGGCTTTCCATAGCACCAGCTAAACAGTTTTCCCTGACAGCCACCATGCATAGCATTCAAAATTAACTTTACTTTTTGCTTCAGATGTAACTCATCAGGTCTTGTTTTGCTTGAAGAACTGACGAGAAAGAAGTAAAAGCTAGATTTGCAGGTACTGGCATTCAGACTTAAATTCTGAAATCTCTCAGTATTTTCAACTCAAGAAACACTGGAAAATTAAGACAACATGTGCATACTACAAGGTCAGCAAAGATGCTCTTGTTCAGAAACAAAACTGCTTTAGACAACAGCAAGTTAATCTCAGGTAAGACAAAAAACCCAGTCCTGCTGAACAGAGGTGCTCACCTGAGTTTCTTTTTAATTCACCGGAAGCTTCACATTTTGGTTTTCCCAAGCATTTTTCAGTAAGCAAATATTGAGTATAATTAACATGATAAATTTTACTACATTAGAAACGCTCCAGAACTACAATCTGAAATAAACTGAAATGATTCATTCTGGGTAAGCATCACATCCTGAATTTTGTAGCCTTTACCAGCCTTCAGTAATGACTTGATTTGCAAACTAGGGCATACAGCTTGACTTTGTGGGCTTGGAAAACTTTGAGATTTTTCTCTTCATCTGCTTTCCCATAAAGTCTTCATAAATGCCAAAGATTTCACAATCCCTAAACACAATCTGAAATGTCTGCTTCTGTCAGCCCTAAGGTGATTCATTATTCCATGAAGTGTTTACTAAATGTTCCATTGGCCCAAGCAATGCCCTACTCAGTAGGAACAGTGCAGGCTCCAGAAATAAAGAACTACAACTCAGGAGGTGTGAATACAGCAAATAACACAGAAGCTGATACCAAGAAATTTACTGGAAAGCTAAAACTGGAGTTTAATAAGGACAGCAACAGAAGAGAGAAGCAGAAGCTGGGGAAAAAAATCCAAAAGTTTCTAATCTTAAGAAAAAAGATCAGCTGGCCTTTGATAGTAGCAATAATTCTTTTCTTTTCTTTTTTTTTTTTCTCATAGGATTCATCCCTCTCTGATTACTGCCTTGTGAAATCCATTCCTTTCCCATGAAAGTAAAATATAATAGCTTGAGCTGAAATTCTGCTGTCAGGGAGATTTTCATGCTTAAAACATTTAGTAGGTCTCTGCTAATAATCAGGGTAACCACTCCTAACAAATTCCTCGCTTAAACCTGTAATCCCACTCTGTCCATCTGGTTGTGGGAGTGGTTTACTGATTCATTCTTCAAAAAAATAGAGAGTCAGGATTTACTGAGGGCCAGTTCCATAGCTCGGGCTGCATTTAAGTGGATTTAGTTCACTCAGCCTGCTTGCATAGGTCTTGCTTCAAAATAACCCTTAAGCATATGCCCAATTTTAAAGAGAAGACTAACTGTCTTGAAGTTGGTAAGAATAACTCAGTGTTTAAAGTTAAGCACATGGTCAAATTTTTTTATGGACCAGGGTAATAATAAGGTTCCTTAGTGATTCTATTACTGAAAATAATAGTGATTCACTAAAAAAAACCAAACAGAACAAGTATATGAACAAACCTAGTAGTTCCCATCCCATAACTTTTGCTCAAAATTCGTAGGGAAAAAAAGCACAACAGGTAATCTGTAAACATTTAAGACCTGATCCAAGGTCCATGGAATTTTGTAAAAAGCCCCATAAATTTCCAGTGGGTCCTGAATTATGTGCTTCATAATTGAACCATGTTCAATAAAATGCCATGGATTTATAGGATAAAGAAAAGAGTACAGCAAATAAAACTGATCATTTGTTTGTTTTTTTTTAAATCAAAGAACAAAATTAGCAGATAAAGTAATATCTAGAGTGCAGTAAAGCATTTGGCAGTACTTCACAAATTCTTACTTGAAAAAGTCATTCAAATAGACTTGGATATGAATGCAGTCACCTGGATGGGGAGCTGGGGAAAGGAATATGAATTACATGTAAAAATAACTGGAAATGTGCTGAACCAGGGGAAGAAGTCATTCAGTGGGTAACTGTGGAAACAGCTTTAGACCTGGGGTGAAATTATCACGACCACCCTAGTAACTTAGGTACCCACATCACATGTTTGAAGGCAAATTGGACACTTGCCTTCAAATGAGGTGTTTGACAGTAGCTTTTTCTAAAAGGTGCTGAGGAAACAAAAAAGAAAATGTTTTGGGTAATAATTTGAGATTACTTTCTCCTTGCCTAGTGACTCTTACTCACGTAGCTGCTCAGAAGGCTACTACAACTGCAGATGAATATTCTAGTCACATGTCCAAAGGAACTTGCCTGTGATTTCTCTGAACTTATCCCTCCTACCATGAATATATCCTATCCAAGACTTAAGCAATTTGCTATGAGGTCCTAAGCCCTTCCAAGTCTCTGGTAGATGGCTCCAGCGATTTATTGAAGTTTTAAAGCAAACACACAGAAAGCTAAGGGATTCCTGCAGCATAAGACTGCTTATCTAGAATTTAGATGAAACGGGTCCTTGGCATAGAAGTAACATTTGTTCTCCCTGCATAGTAGAGACCTAGGAGTAGGGTTACCCCAAACAAGGATGAGCCCTGTTGCCTTCTCATACTGTTTTGCTGAATGTACATTGTATATAAAAGGGAGGAAACTAAGCGTCATCCGCTTACAAATGGAGAGTTTTATGTGCAAACCCTATTGTCTTGCCTTTCCACTTCTGTTGGTATCTGGGCTCAGTATTGCCTTAAACTCAGAGTCCAAAAAATGTATTCCTCCCTCTATTAGAAGTGATTGTTGCCATAAACTGGGTGGCAGAGAGTGGGACACAGATGTGCGGTATGGCCACCCCTGTTCCCATCCATGAGAACCTTGCATCAAGGTGCCTGACTAGGTGCTGTGGGGCCGAGGCACATGCATCCCTTCTAGAGGGAAGTGGGTCAGGCCTAAAGTGGCCTGACGAAGTAAGGTAGACAACAGTTTTGCAACACGATTGCCCCCACCCCCTCTCCCCATTCCACACACATGGGATAAATTTTATCAAAGTGGTAAAGTAAATGTAGAGGTCCTTAAATCTAGATCCACTGCAATCACCAACAGGAGAACCCTGGCAAACACATCTTAGAAACAAGCAGTAGTGTGCCTCCATTTGCATTAAAAATCGCTGACGCCAGCCTCCTCTCTTGCTGGCAGTGAGTGCCATGCAGATGATCAGTGCACAGTTACTTCTGTGCCCAGTTCTTGCTCAGCCACAGTTCTTGATGGCTGCTGGAAGAGGAATGTATGGCCTGCTCTTTAGGAGCAGAAAGGCAAGTACTTGTTAATGGGCCACTCTGGAGATCTCCAGTGCAAAATACTCCAGCACAGGCACTACTTCATTGGCAGTAGATGGAGGAAACAGGCAAGGAGACTTCTCAAACATCGAACACAGAATTTGGTTAGGACCATGACAAGAGATACTGGAAGATTCATGGTTCTTATAAGCAGAGGAGACTAGGTCCTGGGAGAAATGGATGAACCAACACTCACGCTCTTCTGTCTCATGTGATCTGACTAGTACTCCACATGCTTAAACTTCATGTGGGATAATGAAAGTACTTCGGCTATTTCCTTTCTGCACTTTCCTGTGTGGCTCCTTCCTGCACTTTTGAGTTAAATGCTGTTTAATGTCATCCTTGCTGTCAGGACAGGTGAGCATCCTTCACTGTGGAGATCCAGAGGTGTTAAAAAGACTAATCGTTGTCACTGAAGCTGACAAACTGCTATTAAGGTAGCACTAACAATTACTTTCACATCTCTGCCCCCCTGCAGTTAATTTCTGGTTCTGGACAGAAGTGTCTGTGTTTCCTGGCTGCCTTGGAGGGGCTGGGCAAGTGTCACAACTAATACACGGAAGTCTGTGAGGTTATATGCCATGTAGTTAAAGAAAAAGTTACCATCTTGGACACGAGAAACAACTGGTTCTCTAAAAGAAGCCAACCAATTCTAAATGAAAGTTGAACTATAGGGTGCTACTCAGAGTAAACTAGATTGTTGTTCCTTTCCTTCCTAATTAGTTCTCCCAATTAATTTATTAGTCTGTCAGCCACATGTGAAGGACCCTAAGTAAAGGTGGCCAAACCCAGACTGTGAGATGAATTATTTGGCCAGCTGGAAACAGCTTGTATGCTGCAGGCTGGGCATCCTTGTCTTAGGGAGTGATGGATTCCATCACAGACTTAAAAAGAGGGACAAAATGAGGATATATTCCTTTTCTGTCAGGATCACAACCTCATTTGCAGACCACTTTGCTGGTTTTCCGGCCCGATGTGCACCGACAGATTAAAAGTAGAAACTATGTATGAGGAGAAAAGGGATTGGACTTATTGAGAGAGATTTTTGATTCTATGATTTTTGGCACTGTCAGAGTCAAGTGCTCAGAAAACATGAACCTAGCTCATAAAGAAATGAGTTTTCCCTTAAAATAATGAAAGATATAACAGTTCATTGCAGGTATACATACATTTATATACTTATTGATTCCATTTTGCCCTTGGTAGTAGATTGACTATGAGATGACTGTGATTGTGGTTTTTTTTACAGACATACTGTGGTCTGCAATCCCAGAAGCCTCACATGGCCTGGAAGACTTGTCCCTAGTATAGTCTACCTGCAAATCCCAGCTAGGTAAAGGAAAGTGGCATGGACTGAGAAGCATAAGACCAGCATTTCAAATTAAGATGATCTGTGACAGGGAAGTCCCAGGTGTTTTCAGCACAAGTGTGAGCTCTGAATATGAAGTTGAAGCTGTCAACACCGACCAAAAATTAAAGGGGTCATGCAACAGCATACATAACAGATCTAAACCCCAGGGCAAACAGCTTCAAGGAGTGAAAAAAGAGAGGGGGAGAGAGAGGGAGGGTGGGAGAGAGCAAGGGATGAAGAGACAGCTTCTTTGGACATTTGGCAGTGGGGACAAAATGCCAGTCCTCAACTAAAAATGTGCAGTTTACAATAGAGATGACAAATTGGGTACAAGACAATCAACCATTTCTGGGCTGGGCAGGGGACAGGATAAACTAGCAAGAAGACTGACTAAAGTTAAGCAATAGTTGAGTCCAAGAAGTTGAAGGCCACCCACGCAGATCAAATAGGAAAGCACTAATGGGAAAGACATTTTGCAAGTTAAAAATATAACTGATTCCCTAATCTGGGAACACAGAGCTGTAAAATAACAGCTGTACAGCAAAGCAGAACAAAGTTTTCTTCGGTGGTTGAATGAAAGGTGGTTGAATGGAAAGACACCGTCTGCTTTATCAGAAATAGGCCCTGCCAGGCCCTCAGCCAGGACCACTTTGTGTGGAGAAAGGCAGGGTCGCATTCCTCTGAGATGGCAACACAGCTCTGTCCCACAGGCCAGCGCAGCAGTCTTCAAAGTAACAATGAAATATTAGACGTTTTAAAAGGATTTCCCACTATATTGATGTTGTTCCCATAACACAAGCCAAGGAGTAGGAAGGCAGCACATCAAAACACATTTGCATGCACTTGGAAACAGGCGTCTCTTCTGTACCAGATAATGCTTTCTACTGCCTGTAAAGGCAACAGTTGGACTACGAGTCCATGGAAAAATCTTCCTATGGCACCTGCACCAAAGGCAGGACGCTGAGAAAGCAGTCTCCATTGCGGATGGTGTTTGAAGTAATTAACCAAACCCACAGGCATGTCGAACCCTGTAGGGATGAACACTCTGGTTCTGCCCCGATGTTCTGTCTGACCACTTCCGCTGCTACGAGGACAACACCTGGCCCTACAGTTTAGAGTTGCTATAGTTGTAGTGGCTGACCCAATGTAGAGCATAGACATGAAATATCTATGATTCAGTCTAATTGCAGAGCACTTGTGTGCACTTTAGTTCAGAAGTAGAACTGATGCAATGCAGGCAAGATGTTGTTACGGCTGTTGCAAGGAGTTACTCAAGGAGTTACTCATCTGTCAGTGGCACCTCTGCTTGAGAGTGAGCACTGATGACACCCAGAGCACCACAGGAGAACCACTAATCATAAGATGCAGGAGCCTTGCAAGCTCCGGAGCTGAAAACACTCTTCCCGACCATCACATTTTGTAACAGCACAGAACACAGTCACTCACACTGTCTGCATCTCTGCACCCTTCGTTCTACCAGCTCAGTGTTTCCCACTATTACAGCTCTTAGGTATTTCCTCCAAGCTATGGTACACAACAAATGCAAAACAGTGACAGCTTCTACAGTTTTTTATCTTACAGTCTTATCAGCTCTTCCAAAATCCCCTGCAAAGCTTGGAAGAGTCACAAAGCAGAAAAAGACCGTTATCTTGCAGCATAACAACTGATTGCTTTATGGCATAGTAGCTACTACTCACATACTCCCCCGGGACAAGGTGTTGGCATGCCGGAAGAGAAGGGTAGCTTGCTGAGCTTACTTACGAATTTCCTGCAGACTAACCACATTTGTACAAGAAGACCATGCAGATCCCTTGCTGCTTCATCAAACATGAATTTGTAGGCAAGCCTGTCAGTTCTTTCTATTAAAAACTGTGATTTGTGATGGAAATCAGGCTTTCAAATTTAATTCCTCATTTTTGCAAATACTATTCTTTATTATTCCAAAGGTTTTATTCCAATATTCTTATTATTCCAATATCTTTATTGTCTCAGTCTTATTCCATATTACTTTTCAGGAACTAGTTCTAAAGCAGTCAGTGGCATCCAGATTTTTAGCTGACATGATATGATATGTATCAAGGGTGGAAACATTTACTGATACTATTTGGTGAATCAATGCATGACAGAGATCTGAGAACGGCATCCATTGACATCTGTTTGAGACGTAGCATATTTTTTAGCTACCCTGCCCCTTATCACCATCAGCTGCTACCTCTGCCTTTTATTTTCAAATCCAAGAGTACTGCAAAATGAAATTTACTTATGCAATAAACAGGGCACCTGTCTTGCACCTGTTTTAAGTATTTACCATCGACAGTGAAGCACTGAGCTGCCTGAGCTAGAGAGAAAAACAAAAAAATTATTTGAAATTGCAAGGGAAAGAGCCTACGGAACACTGCTTAATCAATGTAATCTGGCAAAGTGCTGCATACTGGAACAGACCCTGCTCTTCTGTACTGGCTAAAGAATAGAGACAATTTTTCAAGCCTATGGACATTCTTTTAATACTAGCAAATGATGTGTTACAGAATTTTCACCATGATCAAACACAAAAGAAAAGTCAGACTTACCGCTGGATGAACCTTTTTCAATCACATGTGTGAGATGCAGGGGTAAGAGGGAGAGGGCTGTGGAAAAGCATATCAGGTACTAACCAGTTAGGAGGCAGAACAGGCACCCAGCAGTCAGCAGTTGCAAAATGGCTACAGTAAGACTGGAGCAGTTCGGCTCTGTAAAACTTAAAGGGCCAGATTTATACAAGCACGCTGGGGGAAAAGCCTGTGTAAGAGCATAATTCTCCGCTGGGAGAAGGCAGGCCCCAGTCCCGGAAATATTTAAGCATGTCCTTAACTCTAAGCATATGAGTACTCCTATTGACTTCAGTCTGCGTATTCCTGTACAAACAATTAAGCATGTATATAAAAGTCTGCAGGACTGTGTTTACTGACGTACAAAAAGTTACCCAGGAAGGCGATACTTGAGCATAGTGCTTGTTACAGCTTTATCACAAAAGGAGTGGGGTACGGTCACAGTTGCTTCCCCCTCTGGTGAGTTACTCTTATCAATGAATAGTGTTAAGATACATTCTAGGTGTCCAGAAAGAAAACATTAAATAATTAAAATGTGCCTTAAAAAAAGCTCAAATTGTTGCAACAAACATTGCTCATGTAGTCACTCTAATATTTCTCTTTTATGCAGCATAATACCCATAACAGGCCCCTGTCTCATTGAAAAAATTCAAAAGCACTTTGGACTCGTCAAAGTAGGTGAAAGTAACCTCAGTTACTGATTTACGGCTCC
Organism: Burhinus oedicnemus; assembly: GCA_008921705.1. Lineage (NCBI taxonomy): Eukaryota > Metazoa > Chordata > Aves > Charadriiformes > Burhinidae > Burhinus > Burhinus oedicnemus. The sequence goes on along the minus strand of VFFE01006620.1, from coordinate 414,070 downwards.
CCTCTTCTCTATAACTGAATCATAGAGATGCAGTCAGTAGAGCATCAATATTTTTGAAGTGAGAGCAGAAACACCCCAGTGATAGGGCACTATCATTGAAGCCTATCTTTGTAGGCTTACCATTGGCAAAGTGGTCTTATGCATACCTGTGTGCTCTACTTCAATTTTCTGCTCTTCATCAAAAGAATTACAACATTTTCCTCACCTGCTGCATTCAGTGACTTTCATGATTGATAAGCATTTCAAGCGTTAGCCCTTACTCTTACAATGACCTTGATGGGAAGGAGACTTTAAAAGCAGAAGACACAGAAGCAATATCAGAGGGTTTCAAAGGAGGGCTCCCTCTTATCCTTGCTGCCCAAGCAGTTGGAGCCTATACAGTGCCTATAGCAGCCCTTTGTGCACTGCAAAGACACCCTAAACAACATATCTGAGTTTTCCTTTCAGGCATGCCAGGTGACATCATGACTTCGGGACAATCAGTAGGGTATTTCTGCAGTTATGTGATATGAATAGACAACAAATTCGGACTCAGGCTTTCTCTGAAGTGACTGTTCTACATGACCACAGGGATGCAGCTGTTGGGTTGCTGATGGGATTCATTTGCTTATATTGAATGATATAAGTAGTTAAATGTTGGCAGGATTGAAACCCTAGGTTTTTTTGCATATTTTTCCCTATGATTAGAAGCTAATCTAGTTTTCCAAATGCCATCATTTTCCTCCTGTCACTGAGTTTACTCTATACTCTGCTTATGTTTCCACAAATATGAAATCAACATTAGAGTCTATTGGAGATATTTTATTTTGTAAAACTTCATTAAATTCATATCACCAAATAAAACCCTGTATATGCAATAACTCTGACTTGCACAGAACCCATAAACCACTCATCTTTGATTGCCTCCGGGCACATGAGGCTATGACCTTCTCAAACATCTTAGCACCAGAAGAATTGCTTTGTAAGTTTCATTTGCTACAGTATGTTTCAGGAAACATGGTGAGTGTTTCCCCACTAACTGAAATGTCCTGAAATGTTGTGAGACTCATTCTGCTCTTACTTACACCACTACTTTGTATTATTTCACAGTCATCTCAATGAGGTGCTTAGTCCCACTAGCTCCCACTTCACATTTTGTGTAGCTGTGTGGGTTGTAGTTTTTTACAGTGTGTCATTAGCATGATTGATTACATGTTATTAACATGTCATGAAAACTTGCCAGATGTAGCTTAAAATTGGATTCTTAATGAATATCTGGGCCTGAATCTGCATTTTCTTATACTTCGTTCACTCTGGAGCAGCAACTCTGAAGGCAATGTGCATTGGAGTGAGATTAGAAGGAATCCGTGGGCTGAATCCTACACCCAGGAACAACTCTGAAGATACCGGGGTGGGGTGATAGATGTTGAACACGTGGCAATTGGAACCTGAATTTTGCTTTCAATATTACATAATGCAAACACTGCTAATAGGCTAAGACTTCAAGTATTCTGTAATCAATTAATGGGGTTAGGTTTATCTTCTCAAGACTTTTTAGTAATAAAAATTCAAAGGCAATCACTTAAGGGGACTTCTTTGTACCCTGCCATTAGAACAAAAGTTCCTTGTAAGGCTTAATACAGGTGGGAAGAATTTACCATACAGGGATAAGAAAATTATACAGGAAATGTTCCAATGATTATTTTAAATGTCGCTGGGTGAGGCAGCAGATAAACAGGGCTAAGGAAATTCAGAGAGTTTGAAACCTTTTGCTTTCTGAGCCAGACCGCCCTTTCCAGAGACATACTCCTAAAAAATTAGGTACCAAAAGATTTATTAGCTGGAGAGGGAAAAAGTTTTAAAATATTTTTCTTCATTGCTTTAACATGAAGCAACTCAGAGGATGCATCCCCCTAGACATGAGGGCAGAATAAGATTATTCCATGAGACAACTATGCTTTGATACCACAAGTCACTTTATAGCTTGCTACAAAATTCGGTTTAATTGTTTAAAAGCTGGATTTGTGCTCCCTTGAATATATGTAGACATAAGAATTTGGTTAAGTAAACATATACTTTTTTTTACTGTATTGGAGCTTAAAAATTCATCTTTTGCTGTATTGGATGCTATCATATCCCACACTAGATGCTTATACCACGCATACATACTGATGCCTGGTGTGCAGCTTCCTGCAGCCAGGGATGTGTCAGGCAATACTCTACACAAAATGGAAGTATTATTTAGCATACAATTTTCTGGTGATTATTTTAGATTATGGGGTATTGCCTCTTCACTGTTACTATTTTCAAAGGTAAAAAAGGTTTCTGTAAAGACCGTTGGCTGAAAAGCAATGTGATAAGGAAGAAGATAAAGTAGTTGGCAGCAGAAACCTGTTATATTTGCAAAAGGAAAAGTGAGGAAGCAAAAGAAGCAGCCCTGATGGAGAAAAAAAGAGAAAGTATAGAGGAGATTTCCTGTCTACTGAAGACAATAGGCACTTGCTTGAGAAAGCAGAGCGGAGCAGCCAACAGCAGGAGAAATGTTTCCAGTGGTTCTCACAGAATTGGAACACAGAGTTTTTTTTGGCAAATGAATTAGCTATAAGAGCCAAATGTCTTCAGAAACAGCTTATCCTCTGGTAGCTGTCTTTTGCTTAAACTCTCTGAAAAAGCGTCTGTAAAGCACTGTGAAGCATGAAGCCATTCCAAATGCAATCAGTTAGATAAGGCGGCGTCCATTCCGACTTAGCCACTTGTTCTAACAAACTTAGTAATTCAAAGCTCTGTGGAGAAGAAACTTCAGGCTGCCTGCTGCACGGCAGGACGTCATGGATTAGGTTCTTATATACAGGCCAAGTGGTTTAGCAAGAACTCAGCCAAGATACAAAGACCAAAGGGAAAATCCTGCTCTTAGATCTGCAGGGCTGATCTCAGACCCTCACATCTATGAAATCAGAGCACAGGTTTACCATTGTACATTTTTTCTCCTGTTTTCATTCCTGGGAGAAAGCACTAAGTGAAGAAACAGTGGTTGCTTGCAAGGAGTTTACCCGCTTGTTTTCTGTATCTGATGTTTGGTGGGAGGAAGGAAGAGGCTGAGGGACAAGAAACATTAGTCTCTAGCATTCCAGAAGAAAGAGCTTTTCTTCAAGGGCATACATCAAAGTTCCCAGATAGTCACATTTTAAATCCATTCCTTACAGGGCAATGATCTGATAGAAGAGGAAAGTCTCCGGGGACGCACTGGCTCATGAGAGGAAATTAATAACTGGCATGCAGCTTATACACTGCTGGTTATGTCCTTGTTTGTCAGCTACCAGCAGTACAGGCAATTAGGAAAATTCAAGTTCAGTTGAATTGGATACTGGTTGCCAGCTTGGCACTAGCTTCTCTGCTGCCAGGTCTTAGTTGACAAAAAGTCCCAGTTTTAGAGTGACTCAAATGTTTTACCTCTTATATGTTTTATATAAATGATCAAAGGCACGTGAAACAAGCAAACAAAAAATTGCTAGAATGTCTTTATTATTAGCTAAATGGCCTTGGGGTCACAGTCATGTATTCTATTTAATTCAGTGCTGAAGTATGATTTCAAGAACATAAGTGGAAAAAAAGAAGAGTCATCTGAACCAATATCCTCAGGCTCCACTTATATGAAGAATTATATATGAGCTTAGCTTCACACAGTGCAAAAACACTGACGGCACTGTTCGCAGGTTTAAAATGATGTCTGGAGATTTTGTAGGATTAGACCCCTCATTTGCTACTTGAAATGGAACTTCTGTAAAAGTGCTTCATATATTGATGCATAAAAATGAAATACATTTTTAAAATTGTGAGGAATCCTACAGTCCCTTAATGAGTAGAAGAAATCTTTTCCTAACAAATTGGCAATAAATAATAATTTCCTTATTTTCACATGTATTATACCTTTCTATGAAATGGAGAAGTGTGAAATTAGTTATCCTTTTTAAGTTAATATTTTGCATCTGTTTTATTTCCACTCTTTTGTCTTCTCATTGTCCATCTCTATGATAAAAACATTTTTCAAATATGAGACACAATGATTTACGCTCTCTTTAAAGGTGGAAATCCATGGAAGCTTGTTATTTACTGTAAGGGGGCTAGGAATTCACCTGGAACTTATTTATTTGTTTATTTATTTATTTTAATTTAGGCATGTGCAGCTTTTCATGGGAAAGCAACAGCGGTATTCTTGCCAGACAGGGCAGGGAGCTAGCTCAGGATGCAAGGACTGCCCCCCTCACCACACCTCGGAAGACCATGTTTCTGCCTTCTCAGCATGTGCACAGTTATCAGAACATAAGTTGTATTCCCACTTTGCGTATTCTAACTTTCACCACTTCTGTTTGATTCCTTTTCCCCTTTCCCCAGGGGACTTATAAAACAATCATGACAATAATAACACATAACTATTGGTTTTGGATCCCTCTGTTTCCAAGCCATGCCACTGTTTTGGTAGATATTACTGTGTAATTGGAATGACTCCCCTGTAACATTGTTGTGGTCAGATTTATTTATTCAGCACAGAGAGTGAGTGTTCAGCTCCTTCTTACCGTGCACAGAGCTGCCATAACCATTCCAAAAAATAACAGAGGTCGTAAGCACCTATATATGTGTCGCTCTTAAGGTGAAGATACTCTGTAAAGGCTTTCAGTCAGAGTTCTGCTTAATATCCTGTATGTTCTGCCTCTTAGAAGTCAAAACAAATATTTAGGCCTGAAAAGAAACAACCTAGTATGCACATCTTGGATCACCGGGCCAGTTCCAGGTAACGTGGAAGTCAATGGAAAGCCGCTCCTTGGCTTTGGTAAGGTTTGGGTCAAGATGCAAGCCAAGAAAGAGTACAAAGGATTGCCATAACAGTTCCTCCCTTTTGATGGCCAAGCTTCAGAGATGATACGGAGAATTCTGCAGGGCTTTTGGCTTTCTTGCTCAATTAAAGAGCCTATATTTGGCAATGGAAAATAGCCCTATTTAGAGCATTTTGTAAACAATGTTAGTTATAGGAAATTAATTTTTTCCACTGCCTATATATAGTTATCTGAAGCACTGTTATGTTCAGGTCAAGAGACATGAAGTTATTTAATCTGATTTAGGTTTAATGCCACATTGAACGGCTTTAACTCACCATTGAGAAGCAGTTGTATTCCATGAGCAGTTTTCATGCTTGTGTCCATACAGTATTGTTAAAAGCACATCTAATCGACCACGATCAGATTATCTATCAGCAGTCAGCAAACCTAAAAGTGTAGCCCCAGGGACAGTCAGAGACCACCTTTGAAATAAATGTAATTCCACATCCCGAATGAGCTGAATACAGCTTCATGGGGTGTTGATTTTCTGTCAGGTAAGGGGGTACATCACAGGAAGACCCAGACAGGCTGTAAGTATATAGGGCACCTGCGTGGCCACAGGGTTTATCTTAGAGTACACCATGCTCCTGGCTGCTCCTCAGACCATGCTTGTATATACACTGCCAGTGAGAACATTGATAATTAGAATCACAGAATCACAGAATATCTCGATTTGGAAGGGACCCATATGTACCATCAGGTCCAACTCCCTGCTCCTTGCACTTGCAAGATGAGATATACCTTGATCTGTGTAAGGATGTCAGATTTAGTGTTTTTGATGAAGAATGTTACTCTTGAAGCAGATTTCAAACGAATAATCACAAAGCTACATGAAATTTTCTGTATCCTATTGCCATTACTACAGGGTGGTTACTCAAAGTTATTTGAATGATTGCTCTTTTCTCTTTAGTTACACTGAACAGGAGCTGGTATTCGACTAAACAATAAGTCAGTCAATGTTTATTAGTAGTACCTTAGACCTCAGTATCTGAACTAATATCCAGGGCACAAGGCACTCCACAAACATAAAAGCCTGGTATATTAAATGGAAAAGACTCAAGGTGGCAGGAAAGGAACAAAATTATTCCACACCATTATATTGAATTATAAAACTCATTGCTGTAGGATATCAGTGAGGCAAAACCAATAGATGTATTCACATAAGAAAACTATTCATGGAGGCTGGCCCTATTGACAGATATTTAGCACAATGGCTTAGATGTCTGTTCTGGGTAATGATGTCTCCAGAAGCGGGGAAAATGTTTGTGTTTCATCTCCCAAAGTGTCCACTGACCTACCACTCAGTATGGGTTACTGGTCTAGACAAGGGGTTTTTTGGGTTTAGAGCACTCAGACTTAACGTTCAGCAGTCAGTGGTAAGTATAGTGACCTGTTTGAAGGCACCAGGAAGCTTAGCAGCAGACCCAGCTACAGAACCACAGTGTCCAAAATACCATTATTTTGCTTTTTTAAAAATCTGGCATTATCCAAAGGCCCGTGGGTGCCTCCAGGGCTTTAGAAATCTTTTATGGTGACTGATTGTTCTTCATTTGGTTACCTTACTGTATTATCCTAGCATTTGATGGTTGCGATACACAGAGTCGGAATTAACCTTGTCTTCTCTTTTCTGTGAAAATATACAGAGAAGTCCTTTTCAGTCAATATGTGACTTGTTCTCTTTGACCCAACAGGAAATATATCATGTGAAGTATATGGGAAAAAAAAGGGAAGGCAGGTAAAAACTAGAGCCACAAAATCGCCCTGGGAAGATATGTGCCTGCTTTGGTTTTCATCCTGTATCTCATACAGCTTTCAACCAGGGTGTGAAAACAAGGGTTCATTATTCCTTTCCCACCCCAAAAGCATCTCACAGAAAGGGTAATACCCGTTAGGCTACAGACTAGAGAAGACAGGGGGTAGTGAAGGAAAAACAGTGTTCCTCTTCTTAATTCTGCATGAATATTCAGGGGAAGAGTTATTTAAGCAAAACAGGTTGTTGTGAGCACCAGAGAGTCACAGCATATTTGCCTGATAGTAGCCCCAAGTAGTAGGGTGGTTTGGGTGCCATCCTGAGGGATATGGGTGGGGAATATCTCCTGAAGCAGAAAGTTTAATGATTTTTTAAAATCTTTACTCTGGGCAAATGTCCCAGGCGCTAAACACACCATAGCAGCTTCCCAGTAGCAAAATGCAGTTAAACTCCCATTCTTCTCCTACATCTATTCTGCTCTTCTAGCCAAGTTTTCTGACAGTTTCTGATGCTGAGTCTCTTCGGTGAACTGCACCTGAATTTGCTGAATATATCAGGGATTATGGAATTGTGTTTTTCACTACACTGGCTATGCTCAAGAACAAAACCCCAGTCATTTGGAGACTTCTATTAAAAAGTTAATTGCATTAGCAAAAGAATATTTGTTAAAGTTAAAGACCCTTGAATCAGTCAGTAGAGTAACAGTTTTATCTATGGTGGCCTATGATGCTGGGAACCTCTCTTCCTCACATGCCAAAGTGCAGCTGTGGTAAACACTTTAAAAGAGAAGCGCAAGATGTTTTTGTTTCTTTCTAATTCATCCGTGTGTTTGCTTTCGGTATTGCGTGTGGAGGAGATGTCAGGATTTGCTATTTCCTCTCTTGCCTAACTCTGCAGTGAGTTAAAGGTTTACTTAAGGACATGCTGACCAGTTAGAAAAGATTTTTTAAGTTAAATTTCGTCAAGGTGCCCAGAGTCTTTCAAAGCAGTGGGTGCTGGGGTGGGGTGGGGGAAGAAAGGGACAGTGTTATTATTTATGCATGTACTCACAACTCATGTCTGTTGTGCCTCCCCTCAGTCTTTCATGTCTGAAATGGTCACGCACTCATGGCATGTCCTTCCTGGAGTTAACTCAGATGCTTGGCATGTAAGGCTTTAAGATGGACAATTAGCTTGGACTGAAAACACCACTGAACAGTGAAGCTTGTAAGCACATGGAGGATCATACCATCAGTTATAATGATTTGTAATTTATCCAACCTGTGAATGCATACCTACTTCTCTGCATCCTGCCAGTGCAGGCTGTTCTTGAGAACTATCCAATGCTCCCATGCATGAACTATCCAATGCTCCCATGCTTGTCTACCCATTAGGGATCAGAAATGTTTTCTATCAACATCCATGTATGCTGCAGCATCAAGCAATTAGAGCAGACTCTTGTCTGCAGAATGTGTCTGCAGACACATTTGTCCACATTGAAATTCCAGATCAGCATGTTTTAAGCACAATAATAGTCACATCAGTGGGAACACCAGAATCACAGTACTATCCCTTGCATGAGCTGGTACAGAAAAAGTGAAGGCAATCAAACTGCAGTTTCTTGTAAATAAGGCTGAATACAAACCTCTGGCCACCTGGAAGAGACAATTATGAATCCTCTTGAAATGCTGGCCATGCAATGCATTGAGGCAAGGAGGAGATGTCTACCTCAGTCACCGAGGTCAGACTAGCGCTCCAGAAAGGATGCTGGCCTGGTGCTGTGAATGTTTTCTCACTGGGAGGGCCAGCTGAAGCAGATTGCTCCTTCTTGTGCCACAAACAGATGTCTATGGGCCTGCCGAGTGAGTCAGGTAGAAGCTCAGTTAAGTTTAAAAGAAATTTTTAAACAACTCTGCTCAGTCTTGCAGTCCAGTTAGCTGTGCAACTGCACAACCAGCATCTGAAAGGAGAGGAATTGCTTGAGTCAGCACTGCTGCCAGAAGAAATCTCTGTGGAGTCATGGCTGGGAAGAAAAGCACCTTGGAGACCACATTTCTAATGAACTTACTCCCTTCTGGGAATGGTGAAAGGGAGTTCTGCCTCAGTGTCTTATAAAGTATAGTATTCAGACCTATTTACATGCAACTGGTTCTCCAGTCCATTCCTTTAATGTCTCGTTCTCACCCTTTCATCCCAGGGAAGACATTTAAGTTGCACAGCCCCTGCCTTTTCTCTCTGAAGAACACCTCTGCAGTCATACAGAGGTCCTGTCTCATTCTCTTATCTCCTATATCCTGTCCATGTCCACAGGATCTTTACATAAAAACTATAGGGCACTTCGTAATCACTAAGGATACAAATCAGCACAGGGAACAAAATTTCATGCCTACTTTCTAGAAATTGTAGTGGAAACACATCAACTTACTACTTCTATTCCATGCCTCCAATGGGTGAAAAGCAGCAGTAATGAGGGGAGCAAGCTGGGAAATGGGGGCCTGAATTTCTAATACAGCAGTGACAAGACGGATGACCTTGTCTCCATATCTCAGGATGATGTACAATTCAGAAGCACTGTGTTAGAACTGACCATTGATCTGCAAAGAACAGAGGTAGGTAGGCTCTGTTGACGGGTTCTTTGGAAGCCAGTTCCCCCCAAAAGAAGACACCAAGAGAAAGGAGAAACTCCTGCTACCCTTTATCAGGCCATTCAGTGACACTGAGAAATCCTTATACACTAAGAAGGGCTGCAGCTTTGGACAGGTTTTAAAAAAAGATAAAAGCAGACACAGCCGCATGGAAACACAAATGACATCCGTTCAGAATTAGCTCTGCCCCTTTTATCTTCGTAAGAAGACAGGCTGAACTCCAGCATTTGGATTCTCTCGAGGCATTAGCTTTTCATTATGAATGAATGGCTGATCACATTATGACAGACAAATGATCGGCAGCAGGAGGGTTGACCAACATACCGTGCACTCCCACAGCCACTGAAGGGGAAGTCTAATGAGCAAATAACCTGCTGCAACTTTCTACATATTTCCTGTAATTGAGAACTCTTCTGTACTTCGTCTGGAATGCAGATGCCTGTCAGTCACGAGGCCATAAATAGGATTAGGGACTGTTTCTGGAAGGGCAAGCAACTAGCTTTAGATGCTCAGCTGAAAATACAGATGTTTTCTGGCTGCATAGCTGTTAGGCAGTGGTATCTCCAAGACTGTTTAAGCAGGTTTGGCTACTAGCTCTTCCCTGAGGCCCCCAGTCTTGAAATGGGTGCAGATTCTTACTAAGAGTGCAGATCCCTACTAATTTTTGCCTATGCAATCAGTTGCAAGATCCAAACATTAAAAGCTCTGTTTAGAGATATACAGAATAGAACTGACTCTCCAGCCTCTGTCAAAATGATTTCCAACATCTAATGAGAACTATTTTCTGTTAAGAGATTTGTTTCAGACCATTGCATGAAAAGGATTTAAAGTATAATCTCCCCATAAGGAGAACGCCTAAGTAACTTCCCTAAGTTACCCTGAGAAACCTAATAAAATAATATATCTTCTGAGAACTTTAACTTCCTCCATCACAATTATAACTGCTGTGTATGACAGAAATGTCTGATAATTAATATTTATTAATATTTAGTTAGATTTCTTTGTGGCACTGGTCATTACATTTATTTCACCACTACAGTTACAAAAAGCAAATATTTCAAGAAAAGAAAGTTGTTTACAAAAAGCATGGGTGCTTTGGTTTGGGGTTTTATGTGTGAGTCTGTGTTGTTTCATTTTTGGTTTTTTTTTTAATGCAATGGCTTATTACCAGCTGAATTGCTTGTTTAGAGACTGTGAAACTTGTATAACTTTTGTCGAAGTAACATGACCACTTATGGTAAGTGACAGGCTATGCCTCACAGCTTTGCTGTTCTTTAGTTTGTCCCTTTGCTTCTGTATCTATATTAGAACTTATTTCTCTTGTTGGTAGAAGCTATTTCTCCTGTCAGTAAATCTTATTTTAGGAACATTACAAAAAGAGCCTTAAGATCCCTACCAGGATCAGGGCTGTTGAGCCACTTCATATGTACGCAGAAACTATCCTTGCCCCAAAAAGCACTTCAAATCTCAATAGCCAGGATACAAAAAATATAGGATGAGAGCTACTGTAGTGAAGCAACTTCCTCAAGGTCACACAGGAGATCAGTGACCAGACCAGGGATAAAACCTTCACCTCCCACATCTCTCTGCTGTGCTCTATTTTTCTTTAGTAGAAAGGAATCACCATGGAAGTTTATTGGTTTTATCCAAGGCAAATTCCACTGGATTTCACCATAATGAAGGTAGGGAGAGGGTTTATATCCACTTTAATCAGTCTACCAAAGCTTAAAAAACCCTTGCATGGAATGCAGCTGAGTACAAACCCCTCCCATTTCAGCAGCTTATTCAGGATACGCAAACCAGATGGAAGTCTATGTATTACATGATTAAATGTACTCTAGACCAGAAAGGAGCAATCGCCAAAATCATCCAAAGCAATGATATGAGAGAGGTCATTGTCTTCTATTCATCTATGTTAAGGTCACAAAAGCCTCCACAGAGATAAGGGGATGTGGTCAGTGCCCTGAAAGGCTGACACACTAATTACAGACAGAACAAAGGGGCCAGGGGATAAAGTACAAGCCAGGGTAAAGGAATGACGTGGGGTGATGAGGATAAGGCCACAAGGTTATTCAGCAGAGACATGCTCAACAAGGCTGCCCGTGTCTCCTGCTAACATTGGGTTGATCCTAGCACAGACAAGGTTCTGCCTCTTTGGGGATATCATTATGAAGTGACCATACTCAAATGCACCCTTTTGTCACAGGACACAGCAGAAGGTTTCAGAGGAATAGTTCATTCTGCTGAGCAGTGTTCCCATATTCTTAGATCATTGCCTTTAAGTCAAAGACAATCTCTCTATGTCTCTCACATACACGTACATAATGCATTTACAGTAAAAAAGATGTTCTACCTGCCAGCCCTGCTTGGGGATTTTATTTCCAGACAGCATACCACCCTCAGCACACATTCATATTTTTCAGGTAAAACACACTTAACAAGAATGTTGAGTTGGCAGCTGAGAGAGGAGGTGGGTATTACTGTAAAATCCTTGTATTTTCCCTTATTACATTTTACATTATGAAAGGTAAAACTATTCAAATTTTGGAATCTGAAACATTTGGATGAGTTTTATCTTGAGAGAAGAACAGAAACTGATGTGCTTGCAAGTTTTTCTCTTCACACTGGCTTTTTCCAATTTTTAATATATCATTCAAACTGCCATGAAGAATGGCAGTATTTTGTCCTGCAGCTAAGTTAAAAATTCTATCAAGGATGCACCGGTCAGAGCAAACCTAGATCACTTTAATGTGATGTTTCTCTCCCTTGCCCTGACATTACATTTGCCTCAGCAACATCCGGCAGCAAAGAATTCCGGTTGTCATACACACCTGTGCAAGCAAAAGGGAGTCTTAAGTTAGTACAGGACATAAAATACTTCATACAGAGGGACTTTACTGACCACTAGTCTCCTAGGTGTTTCCAGGACAAAACTAACAGCAATGAGGTCCGAGACGTCCATGAACTATTTTTATGTTGCCAATAGCAGAATGGGATTGACACTTCGATACCTCGAGTAGTTCATCAGAGGCTTTGAGACATGTCACAAGATGGGCAGTAGACCAGGATCAACCGCAGCTTCAGAAGTTTCCAGTCCTCATTGCCAGATTCTCAAATTTCCCAAAATCTCAACATTTGCTTTCCTTTGCCCAGTTGGACTCCCACAGCAGTGAGGACACTTAAAGTATGTTATTTTGGGTCTGCCAAAGCCCAACATTTGCCCCTTGGGTTAGGAGATCTGTGGAGTAAATAGACATCATATTTGTCCAGTCACTTTGTGACCACAGTAACACCTTGTGATAATGGCCAGCAGGTCTGTAAAAATATTTTGATGCCTAAAGACACAGGTGGAATTAGCCAAAACTACCAAGTTATTCTAAGATCCTGTGCCACGAAAGGCATATTCACTCCCATCTGTCCTTATGGAAAGGCACAGGACTTGTGACAAATCAGACAGCCCCAGAAGGATATTTCCAATAACCCAAAACATCTCCAGGCAGCAGAACTTGATTGTATGGGGGTAGGTGAATTGATCCTCAAGTGACTCTTCTCACTTCTCATAACAGCTAGGTGTGAACCTGTGCTTCCCATGCCAATGTCTCAGTCATAAACCACTGGGCAAAGCAGGAGCCCTGCAGAAAGGCTCCTTTTGAAGAGATTATTTATTTGTGTGAAGTAGACTATGGAAATCTAATGACTCAACTATCAAGAGAGATGGGTCAAGGCAGAAAAGATTGGTGACAGTCACCAAAGTTGTGTCATGAAAACACATGAAGGAAAATAAGAGGACAAAGGGAAAATTAATAATTTATATATTCCGTAGGAACATGACCCAGAGGCAACGCAGCTCTTTCAGCAGTCCTGCGTGTGTGTTCATGAACTACCTGTACCCAGAGACTGGCAAATCATACATACATTAAATCTCCAAAGGTAACACAGAGCTCACTCTGTTTCCTGGCCTCCAGGCAACACATCTTCAAAATCAAAAGTGTTGCCTCATGCCAGCCCCACCTGACTGTAGTCTCAGTTAAAAGCCCATTGAATCTCTTTCACAAGGCTTTCCTGAGCATGGGCGTGAGCCCTGAAAGTGGATGACTGCTGCGTTTTCAGCTTTCCTACCTATGAACACCAAAACACCTGCTACCACTTTGGAGGCAACTGGGATATAGATGACATTGGCACTGATACTCAAGAATGGTGGGAGGGCCTTCAGGGGGAGCAGAGTGAGGTATCTGGGAAGGGTATTAGGTGAAGCATGCTCTCTGTCATATCAGGGACATGGAGAAATTGTGTTCATTGCTAGACTTATCAAGGGGCAGTAATCAGTTTGGGCCTGTATAATTATTTTGAAAGGGTTGTATCATTATTTTGGAGAATAATTCACCCCTCCAGAGGAAATGTCTGTACAAAAATCACAGAGCAGCTCAACCAGTATATGCCATTTGTCAAAGTACTGCAGGAAAGGAAAAACAGTGAAGAAAGATCATAGATTGATCCTGTTATGTTGTAGCTTCTCTCTAGTCCCTGTAGCTAGGGAAAACATATTCTTATTACATTAAAGAGGCACACTGCTTGTGCTGCCAGTTGAAAATGTGGCTAACATTAGAGGACTGTTTCCCTAAGACAGTTTGGGCCCCTGTCTCAGCCTTTTACCCTCTAGCAAGCTGTCTGATTTGTACCACTGTTCCTTAATAAATGCAATATTAGAGCACCGAGCTGACATGGTCTGTTGATCCCAATGTGTTTCCATTCATGGTTGGCCTGGGTACCTCTGCCCAGCACTGCACCATATGCTTGTACCTACAGTTTCCTGTGGGGAAAAAAAATACATATAAAATACACTGAAGACTTAAGGAACAAGTAGTTTTGGAGGAGGCTGAATGAGCTCATGAGAGGTAAAGTGAGCTGATAGAAAGCACGATATTCTACAGCACTCAGCTTTATAGAAGGATGTAGAGAGGTTAAAGGTTCTGGAAAATCCAAAACCTAAGATCCTAACTGTCCACTAGGTATGGGATTCTTTTGACCATTTAAAAAAATAAAACAATATAAAGGGGCAGAGGAAGACACTAAGTTCTCCATGCCTTACATCTAAGGTAGCACATTTGGCACAGCACTCACAAAATTTTTCTTTTGAGAACTGCAGTGGGGATACAGTTAAACACTCTTAAGTGGAGGAAAATTGGATAAAGTACCACAAATGATGGGCAAAAAATTTATCTGGCATTGTTTCAAGCAGAGAAGGATTGTGTAACTAGCTACCAGAAAGGATTCAGTGTTCAACTTGGGCTTGCTAATTTTCTGATTAATTAAATATAACACACATTGATATTATCTGTACACTTAGTATGTAGTTAGATTTTGATCTTGGCTACAGGGTTTCCCGCATCTGTACCACTGCCTTTTCTTTTATTTTCCTCCCCGATGGCTGCCTGCACTGATAGCTGGTAAATTTAGACATGAAGAACAGCTCAAAAAAGCAGGCAAGTCAGTACCATCATACCTTCAGTCCTTATAATACTTTGTCTCAAAATCCAGAGATGGCTTTCCTTCCTACTGCAATGAAATGCCTTGCTAAACCAGAAGCCAAAGCCCTTATTCTTTTATATAAATGGACAAACAAAAGCATGCTCTGTCTGGGAGTTTTGACTGAGTCCTGATGCATCTGTTCCCCATCTTTATACACATCTCTATCACCATAGGTCTGTTCCGATTTTACCAGTGACTGTCACATATTCTGGCCACCTGGCACCTGTTTTCCTCCTTAGTTTCAACTTGGGTCACTTTACATGGCTCATAATCTGCATGTATCTGGGGGAGGCTGCTGATTGTGGGTGGCTGGGAGGACAAGACTGTAACTCAGGAGGAGAAAATCTTGCAGTTGTTTGAAGGATGGAAGGGCAGGCCTTTATCCTGCATCAAAGAGGATGGCTTTGAATGGAAACTCAACTTCTCATTTTAAGTATTCCTTTGAACTGGGGAATGACACGCATGGCCCATTCCTAAGAATAGCATCCTTTTATATATTTTTTTTTAGTTCTGAAGAAATCTATTTCTGCCCAAGCATGGTATCACCTTCACTTTTATCATTGAAAATTATTTATGTCTGGAATTCAGATTCAGGAAAGAAAAGAGGGAATTGATCTTACTGAAATGGATTCCTAGGTGAATACCTCTACTGACTTAATTTTCCCCCTTGATTTCAGCTCTCTGTTGAAGGTAATGTCCTCATTGTCTCTCCTTACTGCCCTTTGGTTCACACTGTGTTATGGTCTCACAACACACAAACAGGATTACTTTTGGAGGAAACTAACCTGGAAGAGGCATCTAGAACTGTACCTGAAGGGCTCCAGCCATGAATAGACATTCAGTTCAGAGAACCAGACTGGAAGAAGTCTGAAAGAACCCACCTCTCAGATGTGTCTAGGGTGGACATCAGGGCTACAGCGCTCCCTGCTTGTCTCTACTAATCTGCTTCCATGGTCTGTACTGCTTGCTCATGTAGGCATAGGCAGTGTGACTCCCCCATTCTAACATTTTAACATATTCCTAGCATCACAGACTTAATATAATATGTGAGGGTTTTGCATGTCTTAATCAGTAGCTTACAGAATCAGATTAAAATTTGCAATAAGAAGTCACACGTAGCCTGTAGCAAGGCATGAGAAATTTGCTGACCACCAAAGAAAAATGCTGAAAATGACCTAGCTAGAAAAGTTTCCAATGCAAATGATTGGATCAATATACTGGTACCAATGAAATCTATATATGATAACAGCATTCAAATGCTTAAGATACGTTTGTATTATTACACAATTGGCCAGCTTTTGTGGTATCTGAGTGTACTGAATGACCACATGGTCAAAATCTTGAAACTACAGTTTGCAATAAATTATCATCCCCTTCACGAACATCTATGCGTAAGTGATGCCTATTTTTTCTCATCACTCTGGTATATTTTAAGAAAATATGATGGTTAATTGAAAATAGATATTTTTTCCATATGGCCTGGAACAAAGTTTTGGTTAAACAGAAGACTGAACCGTCTGGAAACAACAGATGGCAGTGTTTTAAAGATGAAGAGATGAAAGCTTGGATAACCAATGCTGAATGTCAGTAGTAACATATGATGGAGGCAGTACACTTACGTCTGGGAATTTAGCTCTACCATAATTCTATGAGATAGACGTGGTCAAAGCAGAGACTTTTTTTAGAATAAAAGGAGGAAAGTGAGCTACCTGTCATATTTTTCTGTCTGATAATTTGTATTTATTTTTGGAGACGGGAGAAATGGAGGGAGAAAAAAACCCCACCGAAACAAGTCAAACTAAAGGATCTGAGACAGTAATTTGATTTAAATCTTAATAGTAGCATTTACAACAGTAGACTTTCAGTTGCCCCAGGCTAAGGATCTGACCTATACTACACTTTCTATCAAGAATATCAGAATATTAATATATACTTAGTATACATGTATAGAAATGGTAGCTTGAGAAATAGAGCTACGTCCTCTAAGACTGTGTCAAGAGGAGTAAGGAGGAAGGAAAAATAAAATTAACAATTGCTCTCAAAACTTACATCCATAGAGCCTAAGATGGGACCATACTGTCATGCTTACAACAGAGGAAATGTTAAAAATCAGATACCGGACTTCCTCGTATGCAGAGGTTAGGCTTCTCCAGGCAAACACCCATTTAACAGGAGTCCCCAAAGTACCACGTACAACACCTCTGGCAGCCCACCTGCAAATGTCCAGTTCTGCTGGTCTGGATAATACTCTCCAACTCCTTCTCTTAGATGCACCGACATCAGGATTCTGGGGATAACACAAGGCAGATGTGCAAAGGGGAAGGTAAAAAATCTTTCTGTGCCTTTTTGCACTTTCTTCATCTCAGTAATGTGGGATAACTCTGTTTCTGCCTCAGCTGAGAATGGCTGGACACAAAATATCCTTTTGAGCCTCATCCTTCTGGGCAGAGGCAGAAAAAAAGCTATTACGTGTTACTGGTATTTCTATTCCTATTATTTTATTTAGGCTTCACCTTCAGTTTCAAGAACCAATTCCTTCATCTGTCTCTACACACGGACTGTTAAAATACAGTCCATCACTCTCATAGCTGGATGCTTGAGTTAAGCCACAGCAGGAGATCTGTTCTCACTCTTATTTTAAGTACAGAATGACTTTTTTAAGAATGTGCAAGTTCGTGCAGTTATAGTTTTATGCAATAGTCATATGATTATTGTTAGTACATTTCAGTGTTCACATTAAGAGAAATGGTCTTAAAATGCAATATGTCTTATACGTACTTTTTCTCCAGTAGAGCTAAGATTTTGAAGATGTTTTGATTGGGATTTTTCATTAGCATTCTTGGATTTCTTTTCTATTTAACAGTAATTTTTTTAATTTCCTGGACTTGAAATGCATGGCTTTTTTCATCATTACAGTGTTTTTATAACACCTTTTGTTCATGTGTTGCTGCTATAGGCTCCCAAACCTCCTCACAGCTTCATGTAGCTTTGTGTCTAGGAATCACACAAACCATGGATATCCACAAGCACATACCAAAAAAACATCCTTCCCTAACAGTAGTGTTAGGAAATTCAATAACAGTACAGATTTACTGTTAGTAGCAAACTGTACTGTAGATAGAAGTAAATTTCGTATTTTAACAGAAACTCATGTCCAAGCACAATGTTGGGTTGTAGCCTGTTATGCATTTAATATTTGAGTGCCACACAAGCATTTTGCACACTTATATCTCACCTTCACTTTGTGTTTTGTTTTGTCTCATTTATAGAGCTGGAGTCATTCTTCAAAGTTAACTGAAGCTACCCCGGGTTTACACAGAAAGGGAAGAAGAACAGATGGGGACTGTGTCTCAGCAGTGACAGAGAGCATGGGATCTGGATTTTCTTGTCGGATTTTTGAGTGAGAGTCTCCTCTCACCTCTGCTTTGTTTATGCATCTGATTTATGCCAGCGTCTGAGAGAGGAGAGCAGGTGGTCACTAAAAAAGGGTGTCTGGTCTTCATATCTATGATGCGGTACTGAGAAACCATGTGTTGCTTTCAGCATATGCATGTTTTAAGCCACTTACTAGCTGTTGGAATGAAATCCATGAGGCTTTAGGCAAACCTTGTTAGCAACATCATAAGGGCAGAGGATCCGCTGGGGTGCCTGGGTGGTTTGAAGATCAAGACTGTGACTAATAGATTTCCTCAGGATCAGATTAAAGATGATAATTGCATCCCTCTTTAAAATGAAGAGAAAAATCCTCCAGCAAATGTAGTCTTGCCAGTAGAGCTGGAACATTTAAAATTTTTGCCAGGAATCAAAGAGCCTTTTCCTCTTTCAAACAGGTGAAATCAGATGTGAGCCCCTTGCAGTCAAGGGAGTTACACCACCAACAAAGAAAGGTAATTGTAAGATAAGGCAGGTCCCAAACATCAGGATTTACAAGGTATTACTGCTCAAATGACATTCAGACATTGCATTAGCATCAACTATATCTCCTTTTATGCACTAATTGTGTAATTCATTCAAAAGAGCAACCAGATTGGTTTCATCTGTTACATGTTGTATGGGCCAAACCCCAGGAAAATATTTCCCTTGGCTCATCCCAAGAAAAACATTCACACACGCTGTTTATTTTGATATTCTTAAATACTACTTTTATCTTATGTTTTAGCTAGATATTCCTTTAAACTCACTCTTCTGATTCCTTGTCCCTTTGGTATCTCTTAATTAGACCTGGTGACTAATTCAGAAGGAATTATTTATTTAACAAATCCCACCCTTTCCTATCACAAAATATCTACAAGTAAAATACTTTCTTTTTTTTTTTTTTTTCAAGTTGGTTTTAATTAAAAACTATTTACAGACATTCAGAGCAGAATTCTTGTTCTGTATCTTTCCCCTTGTTCTTCTTCGAGATGTGCCATCAGTGGTCTGCTAGGACGTGGTCTGCAAGACTGTGATGACGAATGACTGACATGGGTAAGTATGCGACAACTTGGAATGGAAAACATTTATGTCCAGACATAGTCTCTTCTACAAATATAGACTAATTAATAGTGTCAGACATCTCTCTATTCTTCACACAACTCTTGCTCACTCTTTTGCTTTCCTGCTCCCGAACAGGAGGTATGGTCCTGTACAACTTGGGAAGGTCTCCATGCAGTTGTTTGTCCTTGCAGTGGCAGCCAACAGCTGCAAAATGTGATGTGAGCACAGACTCCTGTCTCCCTGGCTCTCTTCCTTCCCTGATACGCTGGCTCTCATCACTCAGATATCTTCTACTTTTACTGAAGGGAAAAGGGGAGAGAAAGAGAGTGGAGAGGAGAGCTGTGTTTACTTCTTGTGTCAGGTGTCCACACTCCTTGTGTTGTCTCTGCAATATACGAATGTGTATGAATGTATATCTGCATACGCACCTGGAGCATGGGCTGGTATGTGGGAACATCTCTATTCCTCTCCATTGACTTTCTCGTACACCCTGCCTCAGACACAGCGGGAGGGAGAACAGACCTCTCAGCTCTCCCTGCGCTTGTGCCAAATACATGCTGGAGGACCACACTGGACCTCGAGGACAACCTAAGCAAAGGGTTGTTTTGTAGGAGACGAGGGAGTCATGGCCTTTTTCCAGGGTCTTTTGAACATGATGAAGGAGAAGAAATTGGTAGAAAATCTCACTTTTTTTTATTTTATCAAAAGGAAGAGAAAATAGGAAACCATACAAACCTGCTGGGGTTACTTGCAGCAGAAAGAGCCACTGCTGTCTACGTTGCACTACAGGCACAGAACCCTCTATGTCGCAGCAAGCCTGACCGTGCCTGATACACCAACATGTCCGTACGGTCATAAATCACAGCCGAGTACCTTGAGGCTGAGGCAGCCCCAGAAGCACATCCCTGAAAGGAGATGACAAAAGGTTCCCCACAGCACTCCTGACACCCCCGCAGGTTTGCTGCTGGGATGGAAGTCCCAGCACAGAAACCAAGTTTCTACTACTCACATGCTCTACCTGAATCACAGGTCGCAGCCTGGGCAGCCACGGCTTTGAGGCAGCCTTGCAGTCAAGCACCAGCACCTCTTACCGCTCAGGCCCTCCCATCCAACAAGCATGGGCAGACAAGTCGTCTCCACTGAAAACACTTTTTAAAAAGGAGGCAGTTTTAAAGGAGTTTAGCATCTTTGCAATATTTTTATGGTTGGGGTTTTTTCCCTAAGTTATTTTTTAAGGAAATTAACTACAATTTTTTATGTAGACTTCAAGGTAGCTTGTTCAGCTCAATTTTGGCAAAGAAACTCAGGAAACTGCAGAGAGATGAAGCTGGAAAGTGAGGTCAAGCTGACCATTGCTGCCAAAAGACTTCTGTGGAAACTGCAAAGAAAATACCTGCCGGTGGGGATGATTACATAGGGCTTAGAGGTGATGGTGTAGGTCTGAGCGTCAGTTTTAGGAGTTAGGGAAGACGCAAGAAGAAGAGGGGCTGACTTCCGCTGAGCCTGGAAGAGGAAGGAGATCCTCCTCCTCACTGTCAACAGGAGAAGGAGCCGTGCTCGCAGATGTTCCCCTTTCCTTTAAGCTGGGTGTCACAGACTTCCTGGGCCGGTGACGGGACACAGGCCTCACGGATGTTGTTGGCCGCCTGCCGGAGGCTTCTGTGATAAATAGGTCCAGTTAAAAAAAAACCCACATCATTGATTCAAGCAAAAGCTCTTCTCATTCATTTTCACCAAAACAAACATTTGTTTTCTTTTTTTTTTTTCCCCCCTAGAAGATGTTAACCTGGGGGGAAGGGAAAGAAAGAAAAACCACCAAAAACCAGTCATTTCATCCCAAATGAAAAGCCTGGCATTATTTTGGCTCCCGAGGTGCCGCAGTGTCTCCCAGGACCCATGGATCTGCTGGCTTGTGCCTGTGCAGGGCCTCTGGCAACGTTTCCTGCAGCACATGCAGCTCACCGCGATGCACCACCCTTTTGTAAACAAGGTAACATACAGGACATATGGAGTCAGACGAGAAAGGCAGTGGAAAACAAGAGGCTGAAGATCATATGGGATATGTATAGCTTGTCTCGTTTAATACTACTTCACAGCATTAGCTTTTGTTGAAGGATTAAGCTGTCCTAATCTCTACTAAATCCAAGAGAACAACAAGATATTTAGAATTAATCTATTTTCTTGGCTTTGGAGAAAATCCCGAGTGGTTATTTTTCTTCATCTGTTAAGCCAATTCCAAGAAAAAACTCCTGTCAGTGTCAGTTATGTGAAAAGTATTTCTGACTGAACCTAAATCCATGGAGTAGCTTTCAAAGTACTTTCTCCTCTGATAGTTTGACGCGTGTTTTATGGACATGGGTGCATTTCATGTCCTGCCTAATGAACAAGTCTGCCTCCTTTGAGTACCCTAGGTATGTGGCATTGTTTTCCTTCTGCTTTATTGCTCCATCTACTGGAACCAGTTCTACATGGCATTTGAATGAACAAATCGTATGATGGGTATATTTATTTATTTTTGTAAAAAAAAGGAGAGAAAAAAAAGAGAAACCTCTTAATCCAAAACTTTTAAGTTATTATAATTTTATAACAAAGTGCACATTTTATAAACTGAATGCTCTCCTTTTTTCAGGCTCTTAATCAGAGCCCTGACAGTAAGAATACTCTTCTAGATCTAAATTGCCTTGTAGGTTCACGTTCTTACTCAGCGTCAGTGTTTCCAAACTCTTATGAAAATATGTTGTTTTTTCTCAAAAGATTACATGTAGCAGAACAACAAGTAAAAACCATCTCTGAGCATCAATAGAAGGATGTTTTGTGGAATTAGCTGAGATTTGAATTATCCTTTGAAAATACAAATTGCTGTAAAATTTGTAAAATATATACATGTAATTAAATAAATGCAGCAAGATATTTTCCCTTTAGTTCCTAATTCAGATTCTACCAGTCACATGTAACTGTCTTTTTTAAAATAAAAAAATAAAATGCTTCAGAACAGGTGGGAAAGAAGCTAAAACACTAGATGCAAGAGGGAAGTTTACACCACACTTGTAAGATTCAAGATAATTTTATTGACACATTTGTTTGTGCCTTATTTAAAGAAGTGGTTAGTGGAAAAGGTTTTGGAAAATAATCTTGTTAATAATTGTCTTGTCATGATAGGGTTAATTTTCTAAGTGCTGGGTAGAAAAACCTAGAAGTGCTTTCTGTATTTGTGCAGTTAAAACCTCCGTGGTTTTTGCCTTGAATTTCTGCTGTCTTTTGTGCATAAAATTCAGCAGAGCGGTCAGGAATCACTCAGGAAACAGACTTTACCTTGTGGGTCAGATTGAGGTAGGGCTGGGATTTCTTCCTGTAATTTTCCTTTAAGCAGACAACAGTTTGTTCCCCTATATATAAATTTCAAACGAAACTGTCAAAAACTGTGAAATACCAGCATTTTTGTCAAGGCTCATCTAGCATTAGCATTAGTACTCAGTGAAAGAATAGCAATTTATATTGAGTGGACCAAGATACTTTATGCAGTAAAATTCAAAAACACTGGCACTAGGGTTTGCTGCGGATGCACGTTTTTTCACTGCTGTCACATTTCTGTATCTAACTTTCCTACATTTGCTTGAAAGCTGCATGCAGACTTGCATAGAAGAAAGACTCTCTGAACAAGGGGGTACTGAAGTCAAAAGAAAGGTTTCCACTGATTCCAGTGAGGTTTGAATCTGGGGATCTTGTCTCAGGTGGCCACATTAGAGGCAGATATAATATAATCCCATGATAGTAATAATTTTGCTCATTAAAACTGTATCTGTAGAACTAGGACATCAGTGGGAATAGCTTAGAAAACACTGTATGTTTGAGTAGATGAGTCGTTGTTAGTTACTTTCTTAAGAATCGGGAAATGTAAAGCTGCAGGACTGTGCTGACAAGCAGACTGAAAATACACATTAAAAGATTTCATTAGATTATTATGTATGAATAAAGTGTGTTATCAGGCTGTCTCAGGAGTTGTTAGGGAATCTGATTAACTTTTAGAATTCCATTGGTGAAAGAGGCAGTAAGGCAGCCTGTTATTTAATGCAATGATTAATAATTTAATAATCAATTAATAATTGAGTACATTTGCAGATGACTGGTAAAAGACAGGAACAGTAGGGAATATTCAGAGTTGTGGTGGTACTGAGGGATTTAGGAAGAGTTGAAACACATTTAGAAAATAACTAAAGCAGAACCTTCCTCAAAAAGGTTGCACATAAGGCACACAGAATCTATACTCATATTCATGCTAGAAATATGTCTCAGCCTCCATGGCCTGTGAACCTTTCAGATGAACCATGTACCAATGTCCCTTACAAGGTAAAAACTGGGAGTTCAGGTGTACATCCTCTTCCTCTCTCCACACCTCTAAGTGCAATAAAGGCACTTCCTACTGGTATATCTAAAAATCTTGTGTTACTGGGCACGTGAGATGTCTTAACTGGTATATGGTATAGAGGAATTTACCTACAAGAATAAGTCACAAACAAAACTGGTTTATATTTTCTTCTCAAAAGCAAAAGAATTAGACCAGACGGGGAATAGGAAGACCATCTGTGCCTAATTAAAGGGTGAGACTGCATAACAGCCACAGATGTTACATTATTGTAGTCAGAAGAGTTTATTGCTAACAGTGGTAAATATTGTGCATGTTGAGTTGGATATTTCCAAGCAATAATTTAACAGACATACTTCCACATAGGCTACTCTTTTCTTCCTGGACTACATTTCATTATTTTTTAGTGTCATGAAAGGTCAAATTCCAGGAGAGTCTAGATAGCAATATTTTCTGCATACTGAGAATGCTGAGGACTGAAAAGCCAATGACACCCATCACAAAAAGGCATCTAGTGCTGATGATTAAAAAAACAGGAAAGTCTGCATGAAGAAGACGACAGAAAGGGCTAACGTTCTTACAGCTTCACTCAGTTCCTGAAAGCCCTCTTTAAAACTAGAGAGAGCAACTCTGAGAGGGTTTGTCTGGCTGCATGTATCGGATGGATTTTGTAACTGAATGGCGTTTCAGTTCCTAACATGACGCATGTGCAGGGATGCCCTTCAATCTGAGTCCATTTCTACTCCTGAATAACTTCTGCAAGCTGTTTAAAACTACCCTGCACCAATAGTGCAAAGGAGAAGTTGTGGTACATGGAGCAGCAACCTCTTTCAGTTGCCATGAATTTCTGCTGGCCACAGAGGTGGACACACCTCACATTGCCTGATAATTACAGGGTTGCATCCAATTATATCTGTGTTAAGGCTTTGTACAAGCCTTATTCCTCCATTTTGTTACTTCCTATTCTCACTGTTCTGATTTGATGTGTAATTATGTACATTCCTGTTAATGTGACTCCACATGAAGCCTGGATTTGGTGTTTTGTGACTATGTGTAGTACTCAGTGTGGTATTAGCTACTCACATACAAAGGGATGTGTGGTTTTGTTTGTTTGTTTGTCTGTTTTAATTGGGCTTTTTACTTACTTCGGAGTTGGAGCAACCTGAAGGGCTATGAAATTCTGGACTAAATGTGCAGGGACATCTATGAAAATTTTTTTCTCTGATTAGTTTTTCCTTTCTTTTGCAGAGATTTTAGCTCATTTTCATTGCTAAAGCAAGGAATGACAATAGCCCACAGGTTTTATTACTGCTTTGTGTTTCTGCTTCCATCCCTGTTCTCTTCTTTCCTAGAGAGAGCTTTCCATGCACGTCTCTTGAAACAGTCATTCTCTGCTTCTGAGACACACGTTATGGTAAGGGGGCGCTTTGTGGGTAGACTTACAAGTATCATGCTGATAAAAAGGGATCAGGTAAAGTTTTGCTTTGTCCGAAAGAGACAAGTTAGAAACTGGGAATGAATGAATGAATGCCCGATCAGTGATCTACAATTACAGGAGCTATGGGAAGCAGTGTCAGGAGAATCCAGAGGTTGCCATAGAAATGTAACAAAGGATGCAATCCTCCGGGACAGCACCTGAGTCAACTACCAAACGTGCAGGAATTCTCAATGAATGAAACTCTCAAGTTTAAGAGAAAAATAGAAACCATATCGCAGATAAAGATAATTGAGCTGTCTGTCCTGTTTGTGATATCATGGGAGATCCCATCTGGATGTCAGCCGTGATTGCTGCTATGCCGCTTTCCCAGACTTGTTTGGGTGAAATACATAAACCTCAGGAGAACTTTCAGAGCATCAGTGTACATCTGCCGGCTTCTCTAGTTCCTTTTGCTAGGAAATCTAGAAACACATTATCATTTTTGGACCACAACAAGCATTTCTGTTGCTTGTTATGGAAATTCTGTGTAACAACAGCCTACTGCATTCAACTTTGGGATAGCATTTTTCTGACTGTTTTTGAGTGACTCACAGTTTTTAAAAAGACAAGAGGGTATTTCCTGGGTAGAGGGAGGGTGTACAAAAATAGTTCTATTTTAAGAAGAGCCTTAACTCTGAATATCCTTCATCCAACAAGCCACTGGAAGAGAGGGTGTCATGCATGCCTGTAAGCCTCTTTCTAAACCCATTTCTGCGTGCACTCCCCCATACTCGGAAAAGGAAAGAGAGCACAACCTAAAGGTCTGGCAAGACTGATATTTCTACTGTTTGGACACATAATGTTTCTCCCCATCAGAGGCATTTTGAAGTGAAGAAACTTAACTGTATTTCAATCCATGAGAGTTATAACAACAAATGTAGACAGTTCCAAGTCCCCAAATCCACCACCAGAACACCCTCTAGTGTAAATGAGGGAACAGATGTCATTAATATTGACTGCATTAATATATTCGACCATGGAATCCCCAACAGGGCTTGGTCTTTTGAAAGTAAAATGATACAAGTTGGTTTTGAGGAGATACAGTGCCCTCATTTAAATATTAATCTTAGAAGGGGGAAACCAAGGTTTATGTCTCAGCTGTCACAGATTTCCAGCAGAGAGCCAAATTCTTAAAAAAGATATTCATTCAAGCACCTAGCAAAATTAAAACAAAACAAAACAAGTATGATCAACTGGGAATCTGGGAGTCGCTAATTATTTCAGTGATCTGAACAGCTTAAGCACTCTGACTCGGGAGGTCAGGTGCTGGTCTTCTGCAACCTAAAGACCAAGCACACAATCTAAGGCAGACATTGGGGGTCCCACTGCAGTGCAGGGAAGGAGATAGGTATTCTCCAAGGTGATTGTCCTGCCCATCTCAGACAGCAGTTTCGAGACGGGATGAGCGGCTGGCTGGTGGTGCGTTCCTCTCTCTGGTGACGGCAGAGGAAACGTACATAAATTTTAAGAGCTATGTTTTGGTTATACAAATCCCATCATCTGAGCCTCCCCAAGATATAATAACATGACTTTCGGGCCTGAAAAAGGTGTTGCTCATATGACCACAGGTGACTGTGGAGTAGTTATACTATGAAAAAGCTTAAATTTTGTTTAAGAAGACAACTTTTTCTGTAGGTTTCCTATCTATCTCAATCAATTAGAAACACCAAATACATAAACAGTCAATAGTTTATACAGTATATTGTGTCAGGAACTCTTCAAATATCTTGTTTTACATAATGTATATATAAAAAAGGAAGAAACATTGTAATACTACACATTTGTGCACATTTACAAGCTGTATTTGTAGTCTTGAGCCTATATAGTCAGAGATGTGGGCAATATCCCTAGCTAATTGTTATTAATTAAAAACAAAAACAAGAACAAAAACAACTGTTTCAGAAGGGAGAAGAACTCTCTCTGAATTATTTTAAAATTCAGCAAATTAGTTTTGACAGGGGAAAAAGGAGAAAACATTTGGAGAGGTCAGATTTCTTTTCAACAAAGTTAAACACTTGCAATATTATTCAAGTTGACGTTCATTTCAAATTTGATCTGCTATATAGAAGGGTTAAATAACCCTATTTTAAATTTTAAAAATGAAACTCCAAAATGAAGCTTTTAATTTCAGCCCACCCTGAAATAATTTTCCCATTTTCATTTTCTTTATTTTAGGCACTGAATGCAAAAAACACAATTATTTTCACATGTCTCATTAAATTACCAAAAATTCTCATAGAAAAAGATCTTTCCATCTAAGAGAACAATGAAATTCTTAGGCTTCAGAAATATATAAAATACCATTATAATGTTAAAGAGCAATCATATTGTATACAATGCCTGAAAGTGAAGCAGTTCTTTTGGTTTGTGTTTTTGATGTTTTTGAAAGCATTGTTGAGAAGACAAAATGAGATAAAAATCTTTTATCCAGACTCTGAATTTCAAGTCAGGTTACAGACAGAATCTACAGTAAAAGAAATAGATTTTTTAAGAAAGTTTTATTTTACTTCATAACAGAATAAAGTTATTCATTAAATGCTTGTAGATGAAAGCTTGGTTATCTTCCAATGAAATGCAGTTCTGCAAAATATTTTACTTCACAGTAAATGCACAACAGCAGCAACTTTCGTTACTTTACGTGCAATGTACATGAAAATGCCACATGATTTACAGGGCTTGATTCCATTCTCACTTGTCAGCTTCGCACTGGTGTTGGTTTTGTGGTGCAATTCCACTTGATACTGGCTGAATTCCCAGTCTAAGTGAGAGGAGAATCAAACATGCAGGGTTTGGGTTTTGTTTTTTTGGGGGTTTTTTGTTTTTTTGTTTTGTTTTGTTTTGTTTTGTTTTGTTTTGTTTTGTTTTGTTTGTTTTGTTTTGTTGTTGTTGTTCAGGACAATGAATAACAATGAGCTTCCCTGGTTCTAGCAGCTTTGCTTTATTCTGATGCATATGTTGTGGCCTCTCTGCTCATTAGCACACGCATTCAAGCTCCTGCTAAGCAAAACACAATATATCTGTAGAGGAAAGTGCTCAGCGATTTTCATTCCTTCTGTTCCCACAGCTCTGCGCCCTTAACAACAGCCCTGCATGCTCTACAGAGACAGCACCAAGTGGCAGTGTATGTTAGGAAGGCACAGTGACTCCTTGAGACCCCACATTTATAAACCATCCGCTGGCAGCTACAAGCCATGAGACCATGCGTTGTGCGCATTTCGCCATGGTCGGTCAGATCTGCCACAAGATAGATACTAGAGCAGGACTGTCCTTTCTATTCTGTGTGCCCCACAGGGTGTCTGCAGAAGAGGGACGGTTGCAGTCCTACCACGGAAAATGCATGAGCGAGGAGAATTCCTGCATGCCTACCCAACCCACATGCATCACCACAAGGACCAGCTACAGCCACAATATAGCCCTTACCTTGCACTGATAAAGTCTGAAAATGCTGCAGCCCAGATAGAGTATTAAATGTAACGGAGACCCTTGCATATGGAGTTTCTAAGGAAGCAAAAGAAGCCTCCTTTTTGCTCCCTGTCTCTTCCTCGACTGCCTCTCTCCCTTGCTCCAGGTTCAGAATCAGGTCACACAGTAAGCAGGTATTGCAGAGGTAAGCATGGTATGCTACACTTCCCTAGGGAGTCACACTTCTGTGTGCTGTGAGCTAAAGGAGGCAAAGTTGCCTTTCTGACTTCGGTTAAAGTGGCAGAAGCTGGCAGCCCGGATCCTTTCGCCTTTGGTCCCACTTTTGTGTTTCTGCTTGTCACGTGTGATAAAGCTTTCAATCAGCTTCAGTTTTTCATGCTCTTCCTTCAGGAAGAAGTCAACAAGCACGCTCTTCTCCTTGTTGATCTGTTCACTGATGTCCTTGGGGATGTCAGGAATCATCCAGTCAACCAGAACACTGAGGAACATCACCAAGTTCTGCAAACACAGCAACAGACGTGAAGCAAGAACCAAAAATCCAAAATACTCACGCTACAGCAAAACAAAGCTTTGCTATAGCTATGAGGCCAGTATCAAAAACATTTTGCTGATGGCATATACTATTAAGCAGTTGAGTAAGGCCTTACTTCAAGAAACAGCTCACGTTTGTGCACAACTTCTCACTGGAGTGGCTGAATTAAACACATATTTCAGTTAGGTTTGAAACGGGAAAGGACTTGGATGCATCAAATGATTCATGGCCTAAGTAGCTGAAACAGCCTTACTCTCTACAGGTTTCCAAAGGTGCTCAGCTCTCAACATCAAATTCATTGAGACTGAGTTCAGAATCCGTTACTATAAGGGCAAGATCGGTGAAAGTATCCTCCAACACAATCATACCCATGTGTTTCCAATGTGGCCTGAACAGACAGCAGACAACTTGCATGGTCATTCTGTCCTCAAATCCTTCTGCCTGCTGACAGGGAGGATTTTACACTACCGCAGCGTGGAAGCCACAACCCTGAATGCCAAGTGTCAAGTTCATTACAGGTGATGCTCATAACACAGAGGCAAAAAGTTTTGCTTGTTTGAGAAATTTATAGATAAATTATGCTGTGGGGTTTATATTATCATGATAATGATTTGAAAACTGCTGTGTTGTGTAATGCTTCAAAATGTGTGAGAACTTTTGCTGACATGGCTACTAGCTTGAATCCTCCGTCCCCATCTGAGACAATGGAGCTAATTAACCAGGGAACATACTCTGGCAGAGTAACAGGCAGACTATTTGAAGCCCAGCATAGCCACTTGGTTTCAAGTGTTCTGCAGCCCATGGTGGAAAATTACTGAAAACAGAGCAAAGAAGCAGAAGAGGGCAATATAAACCAGGCAAGACTCACAGTCACACTTAGGAATATTTGGCAGGTGAGGAGAAAAGACAGGCAGATTTCAATATGAGGTGTGGGCCCAGTTTGGCAGTGGAGGGATTCCTGATCATGGAGAAGAGCAGAAGGCTTCTGCCATTTGGAAGGCAAGCCATGACAGCAAATCCCTTGCCAATGAAATCTGCACACCGGGGAGAATTTACTCCATTTACTTGTAGAAAGTAGCAAAAGACTTTGGAGGATTTATTACTTCTGTTTATTTCTTGTTTTGGGTAAAGAGCAGCATTTCACATAGCACTTACATGTTTTTTACAAGTGGAGCCCCTGAGAGTATAAAAGCTGACAGAGTCCACAACTGAAACTGTCAAGAGCCTTGAACACCCCTGGGGTATTTTGGGGATCACTGCTAGTGCCAGGGGCTAATGCAGGCTGTGGGGCTTCCCTTCCATGAAGGGAGAGGAAACCTCTGCTGAGGAAGCGTGCCACAGTGCTGAGAAGGGACAACCTGTGCTCCAGCCCAGTGACACCTCAGCAGCAGGCTGGGTGTAAACACATCAGGCTGGGTATTTGCAAACAGAAAAGGTCTATCGGACATGGGCTTCTTCGGCACGTGCATTTCAATTCATTGATTGTGATATTTCTGTGACTGAAATTGCAGCAACTCAAGAGACTTACCTGAAATAGAATGACAAAAGCCAAGCGAGCAGATAAGACCGCCCAGTATTGTTTAGAAAACTCATACTGATTTTGGGACCAAGGTGGTTCTCTGTAGTCTTTGAACCTGTCAACGAAGACAGCTCAGTTATCACACAGTTCCAGCAATCTCCTCCTCCTGCACCAATTGCTTTTACTAACACGATTTTCCAATCATGAAATCTAAGGAATCAAATCCTCCAGATGTTCCTACTTCAACCCTTATTATGAAATACAACTCCAGAATTAGAGTTGGACTATCTCCATTGAATTTAGCAAGCTTAGTCTGGTTTTCAGAGTTGTAACCAAAATCAGAACATTGTTCTAATGTTGGAAATTTCCAGATTTTCCACAATTTACAAATGTGCCCTTTTTTTTGGTTAATGTTAAATTGATCTCAGTGTACAGGGAATAAAGTGTTGAAATTAAAGCATAGAGATAGTCCAAGGCACTTTCAGACTAAGGGAGACATGCCTGCATTCATCTTACCTAAACCTTGATTAATCTAGGGAACAATTCAGCCCATGTACAATCTGACTCATACTCTGGTGGTTCCTGTCCTTGCATTAACGACAGGGGGAGCCACGGGAAAGGCACTTCCTAAATTAACTGTCTAGCCTTAGATAGGATAAAACAGAGCCTTAGCGTTTTGGTGTAAAGACTGATGCTTTTAGTAATATCATCAATCATTTGGAAGTAAACAACAGGCTAATAAAACTCACAGATGCTCCTAAATTGGAAAGTTTTGCAAATAGCAGGAAACACAGAAAGCAATAAGAAATACAGACAGGAAACACAATGAGAATAATCTGGGGAAATGGAAAATAATTAAAAATAAAACAATTGAAGGATCTTTGAAAGGGTAGAGTTTGAAAGAAAATGCAATGAAAATAGCCTGGATCTTACAGTGGCCAGCAAGTTAGCACAAGCTTGAAATATGGCAGCATGACAGTATTTGTGGATCTAGAAACAGAAGGCACGATGATGCTGGGGAGTATTAGCCCTTCTCTGCACAGCTCAGGTAAAGCCACCCCTGGAATGCTGCATTGAGCCATTCAGCTTTGGGGATTTCAGAGGAAAAAAAGGAAGAAAAAAAAATAAAAAGAAAAAGAGAAAGATAGCAACAAATTGAAGGCAGTTAAGCAAAACAATCCAGTGGTTGAGGACACTGACTCACCAGAAAAGATTAAAGAAGAGCACATGTATTGCACCATTTTGGTAAGTAACAGCCACAGTTGGACATGATAACCATGCACAAATTGTGCCCTTAGGACTGAAAAGGATAATTTAGTGCTGTTCACAGTGTTTGACTAGGAGTAATGGGATGAAATTAAGAAAGGGAAAATCTGTTTTGAATACCACAAAACACTTCCTGACAGTAAGATTCATTAGACTGTGGAAAAGCCTCCATCGGGGGATAATGGAGAAGGTTCATATATAAAAACTGTCAGCTTCAGTTTGCAGGTGCTTTCACCAAAATTAACTTCAGGTTCTATCCACATGGTTTTGCATGTTAAATTATACATTTACAATCCACACACCCCCTACGTCTCCCCCCTACCTTAAGAAATTGTCTGAAATGTTGGATGTAATTCTGTGCTGCATCTTCTGGAGACAAAGGACACAAGGTACAACCCAAGATGGGCAGAGGGAGGAGGGAGAGGAGGAGAAAACAACTCTAAATTGGAGGCTGAATTAATTTATGGAAGCACTATCTGGGCTGTGTTAGACTCCAGATTATTTGTTTTGTTCGGTGGTGTGCGCACAGCAGCCGAGCTCTCTGTCCTGTCTTACATGGGATTCCTATTTGGTCCTATGCTGTGCCTGCACTGCGAGATTCCCCCTCTAGTACCTTTCTGTACTATGCAGACTTCTGCGTGTTGCTCAAGTCTGTGTACAAGGGCTGCAGAGAGGGCCAGAGTCAGTTTCGTTGTATTTAATCTGCTTGAACATCAAAGCCAAGGAAAACCACTGAGTTTGTTGTGGATTTTGCCTGGTACTATAAATCAATCCCAGTCTTGAAACGGAGCCCGGGTTCACCTGGAAGGGTCACCAACTGTGGCGGGTTTTCCATTTAATGTGCTCTGAGCTTCACAAACTATGTAAGTGTTGCAGGACATCAGACCCCATGGAAATTTCACCTGGCTCAGCTGGAAATCACACTTCTTACGATGCCTGAATCTACATTCAACAGAACACTAGCATATGATTTATGGTGAAGGGAGATGTTGTCAGAGCTACAAACAAGGTAGCTGGGCCTCCTCCCCACCTCCCTTTTTAATTATTCTATGGCAGATGGGACTTCAAAATGCAATAACCCGGGCCTTTTCTAACCACTATATTCTACAGATAGTTTCTTTTTTAAAGACCTCATCTTTTCCCTCACCTCTTCAGTTCTTCAAATACTTGATTCAGCAGATATGCTAGGAACAGCAAATGACTGGTGCTGCAAAGACTATAGTGTTTCAAAAATAGGAAACAACTCTAATTGCACTGGAAAAGGACAAGAATATGAAGTAGTCATTGTGGTTTAAGAATAGAGCTCAAAAAAGTTCTGAGGGAAAAAAGAAAAATGCACAGTGAGAGTCGATATACGTTGGGCAAGTGAGGATGGATGGAGAGGACCAGGCAAGACTTAGACAAAACTGAACTGGAGCCAGAGCTAAAAGAAATATGCAAGCATATTTAGCAAGTATGTTGCATGGGACGAAGAAAGACTGGTAGAAAAAAAATCAAAATGTGTATGTAGGTGGAATTGCGAATCAGCCTAAATCAGTTGATCTGTTTCATTTCCTTTTTCATCTGGTCTTTGACAAGACATTGAAGAAAACATGACTCAATCACAAGGAAATAGTGCTTCAGCAATGCAGGAGTATATAAGAATTTTTCAGTGAAAAACATTAGAATCCACCACTGATCACTGGGAGTAGATGAGATGAATCCCAGAGCATTAAGAAAATTAATTAATTCAAAGACACTTTATATATTTGTTGAATATTGGAGCAGACATGTTAAGGGAAAAGTTCCTTTAATGACTCCTTATCTGCTTTCTTCTTTTCAGTGTGATCAGCATGCTTTCATGTACTCCATTATCATACCAGATTATAAAGATTAAAAGGGCTAAACAAATAAAAATGTCACATAACTTAGCAAGGTTTGCTTTTAATTTGCCTTCAGCTACACAAATGTCATTTTGCTCTGAAAAAAATCATTACAACTAATGCTATGCATCAGATTGGCGTTACAACAATGTTTATTTGGAAGCAGTGCCAAAGAGTTCAGAGCATTGTAGAAAATGCTACTCAAAATATTCAAAGAATCCATTCTGGATGTTCGGTGGGAGAGTTGTTTCTGGCTTGTTATGGTTATTTTTAAGATACCTTAATCTCTGGCAATGCCCGTAAGGAGCAACATTCAGGCTTATTGTAACCACATTTATCTCCAGAGGTCACAGAAATCTAAGAATAAGAGAGGTCAGCCTGTTCCCAACGTATTTGCCAGAAACAGAAAAGCAGATTTTATTTCCATCTTAAGGGACAGTGTTTGTTGCCTGTCTCTTGGGACACAAGCTAGATACCCCATATTTTATCACAGTGATAGTTCTGTCCAAAGCTGAGATTTTGATAAGATTCAAATGAGGCAGATGATAATGAGAAACAGTGAATGTGGATGCTGACATCTTTTCCTAATTGTTTCCTGATAATGGAACAGAAATGCTCTCATAGTTGTTTTTCATTCAGAGTAGTACATGGTCAAACATTTAGTATATGCTTCTTACTTGCAATCAATTTTCCTTTTTCT
Organism: Burhinus oedicnemus; assembly: GCA_008921705.1. Classification (NCBI taxonomy): domain Eukaryota; kingdom Metazoa; phylum Chordata; class Aves; order Charadriiformes; family Burhinidae; genus Burhinus; species Burhinus oedicnemus. Next base: position 379,696 of record VFFE01006620.1, on the reverse strand, counting down.
TTCCTCAGAAGCATAGACTTGATATTGTCAGGTGGAGACCACTTTTATATCTAGTGTGGATTATTCCCTTCTCCCTGTATTTTGGATCTGCTGAATCCATGCTAATCTGAGGAGTGCCTTTCATCACTGTTGCTAGTGCAAAGACTTCCAAATACACTGACACTCATACACCATAAATAGAGGACAATGACTGAGACCAAGTAAACAGTAGCAAAGTGAAAGTAATAAAGTGACGACGTGGGAGATCCATATGGATCGAGATCCTTGTTGAAGGAAAATACAGGCTAATTTGGGGATACAAATTAAACTGAGAGCAAAAAAGAATTTCACAAACTTACAAGTCTATCAGAAAGTATGGAGATGCTGCATACTCTCACACATAACATTGTACTAAGAAATAACTCCTGGATACATACTGAAATGGGGAATAGCAGAGCTCACAGAGAACAACATTTTGAGAAAAGAAAGATGACAGCCTCCGGGTTTAAAGTGCTTTACCCTGTCTACCAGAAGCAAAACAGCAGGTAGAGAACAGCATACAGCTTTGAGCACCGGAGACCTTTTATTCCATTCTGTCTGCCCTCAACTCTCATCTGACTGCCTCCTGAGAGGCAGCACAGATCCCTTTAACAAAGTTCCTGACACTGGGACATGGCTGTGCTGAGTTATATTCTCTCTCTTTAATTACTTAAAAGTTAGGACTCTTATTTGTCCACTCACCTAGCCTCGACTGTAGTCAAGGTAAGAAGGTACGTAGGTCCCAAAGGCAATCCCAAGAGCAGTGCCTGAGTTAGAGGGCCAGATTTCTCTCCGCGTTTACTCTGCTTCCAGTGAAGGAACCGAGATATGTAATTTTTATGGCTTATAGTTGGGTGAGACAAATATACTGCTTAAAATGACTGGGATGTTAAGTATGATTAAAGTTTGCTTGAACAGGAGCAGGAGATAAACATGCACAGACTACTTTGAATAATGCCAACTTTAAGACTTTTTTCAAAAAATGACTACATTACGATATTTAATATATTGTCTATGATGGGTATGGATTTGTAGGCCTCACTGAAGAACTTCCACTTACACCTTCTCAAGCTATTTTAGCAAAACTTCTTATTCCCTAAGAAAATTAGAATGGAAATAAACCCTGGTTTCATGGGAGATAAGTATGTAGTCTACACTTAGAAATGTGCAGTCATTTAGAAACAAGAGGTGTTTTTTGGCTACTTCAGGAACCTAGCTAGAATACGGTCCCTTAAATAACCTGTGAAAAGAATTGAACTGTTCTGAAAGGCAATTTACAGCACCTAAGTTAGAAGCATAATTACAAAGTTAACTACTCTCTTTGCTTTTAAGTGGCTGCTTGTTTCTAAATTAATTTATTTTTAGAGGGGTAAAATTAGCAAATATTTAAAATTAATTGAATTTTGTGGGTTTTTAATTTTTTTAAAATCAAAATGTTCAATTTATTTGAAATATTTTCTCTCCCTAACTTTACCATGAAGACAAAGGTTTTGGTAGGACAAAAATGTGCATCCTAAGTAGCTTTAGATACAGGCCTTCTATGTCACACTGAGAGCTGCTCCTGCAGTTTTATAGAAAAGACTAGTAGTCATAATGTAACGGAACCCTATAAAAATTTCCAGCTGCCTTAGCTATCTGTATCTACTCTGTATATAAAATTTCTTTAAAAAACTCTGAATGTCAGATATGCAGAAATCTAGGGATCATTGGAACTAATAATGAAGAAATTTATCTTTATTTTGAATACAGATTTCTCAAGGACAATGAATTCAAGTGAATGGGAGGAAAGAAGAATTCTGAAGCTCTGAACAGAAAACATTACTTGATATCTACAATATCTACAATATCTACAATCCTAATGGTATTTTTTGCCAGTATCTGAGTATTCAATACACCAATATTGCAAGAAAAGACCAATCTGATGCTAAATGGTATGTGACTGTCACCTGTAAGATTTGTCTCATCAGTCTGCTCTGCTTGCTAACCAATTTTGTGCCCTTGCTTTGACAGTGATGTATATTCTCTATGGTGATAGATTTTGAGAATCCCACCTTTGGCACCTTAGCCAAAATTTGATCTCAGAGTAAAACTGCACAATGAAAACAGGAGAGCAAAGATCTGAGTTTAAGAAAGGAGATTGGAAAAGACAGAAGGGAAACTAGTTTTAGAATCAGGGTGGGTTCAGATGTTAACTGTCAGGAGTACAAGATTCAAAAACCTTGGCATGCATCAGGAAAAGACAGTAAACATATACAAATATACAATGCATCAAAAGAGGGAGGCCAATTAAAGACCTCTGTGTAGTAAAAACCATATAAATGAAGGCTCTCCTTCCAAAGAAAATGGAAGAGCAAGCTTTGTGATGATTTCTTGCCATTGCAGAGGCTAAGCACAGTGTGATTTCAAGGGAGCCCAAAAGGAAGGTGGGGCAGGCTGTGCAATATAACACTGACCCGAGGAGCTCAGTTTTGAACAGCCTCGGGTTGTACTGCCTTAAAACAGTCTTTGAATTTCTGCATGTTTTTATAAAAAAGCAAGGTTACTTTGAGAGCCCTGGAACCATGTTAGTGATTTCTCATGCAAACTGGAACTATTCCATGCGCATCTGCACTACAGGAGCAGCGGCCTAGACATTTGGGACATACTTTAAAGGAAGTGGAGCCTTGTTTCCCCAGTTTGAAATGACGAATTTGAAATATAAGACATGTAGATGGGCAACAGTGCAGGATTTAAAGATAGACAGAATACAATTGAAAACTCAGATCTTATCAAATAAACACTGAACTTAATAAAGAAAAAGAAAGCCTGGTTCTAATTAGTGGGCGTCCATTTTAAAACTCATTGTTTTTAATGAAAGTTACATCTTTCAATAAAGAAAGGATTATTCTTTTTATTTCATTAAGTCTATCTAAATTGTTTATTTTGCCTTTTAATGCACTGGAAAAACCCTTCTAAGAACCTTCTAGCGTAGTGAGAATATTCTAAAAGCTGTATTCATAAAACCACCTTTTTAAAGACACAAATATTATCACTTCCCACTTGGAAAAAATTAGCCTGACAAAAGGCCCAAAGAAATTACTTTGACTATGCAAACTGTCATTAGAAGTACTTTACCTGCAGAATAAAACATCCTGTGCAAACGGGGAGTTTTCTGGCTGTGTTCCAGCCTTGAGATGACTGACATTGAAGTATGAGAGCGTGTGATTGATGAAGCCATGCATGGTTCCATTTTGACTGTATGCATATTGATACATAAGGCGTGGAATGAAATCAGATGTGATAGCAATTACAAAAGCCTGAGAGATGAAAAAAAACCAAACAAACAACAGCGTCATGAAGCTATGTCTAATGTGTTTCAGGTTAAGTTAATTCAGGTAATAATTTTCACATTCAAGTAAGTTTAGATAGGTGATGAAATGAGAGTTAAATGACCAGACCTGGTACAGAATATATATAAATGCACAGTAACCTGCTCTGTCTCTCCAGGGAAAGATTGTAGTTAGGGAAGTGGAATATTTCCTAGAGCACAGAGTAGCAAAAGCTATTAATGTATGGTACATATCTTCAACTCTTTCCACCCCTGGAGCCATTAGGAGGTTTATCACTAGTTTTAAAAAACTACAAGATATAATAGTTAGCTGGTATAATTTGGAATATAATTTGGTGTAGCTACAGTGTTATCTGACATAAACCAGTTGAGTGTAAAGTAGTCATCCTTCATTTTCACCTATGCATCAGGATTTACACATCTGACATCAGTGGATCTCATGCCGGTATAAAACTGGTATAATTGTGAAGTGAATCAGACACAGAAGTATCTAGATCGCATCAATAAGAATTCATTAGATTAATTTAAAACTACATTTTTCTAAATAGTTCTTCTGGATCAATATTATTCAGATGGAGAAGCAGGACTGAGCATTCAGTATTTTTTAAAACTGGGTATGCACATATTTACATTTCTGTCAAGAAAAAGCAGCTAACATATTTTAATGGAATCCCCAGGAAATAAAAGAGTTTGACACAGAAAATAGTCAAGCATCACAAATCTGTAAAGTGTATCCAGGTAAAACTGAGAGGCTGCAGAGATCAGTGCTGGAAACCTGAAATCTATGCTCGACAGCAAAATTCTGGGTGCAGAGCTGCACAGATTTCCTACATTAAATCCCAGAATCTGCAAAGCCGTAAGTGGACAATGCTCCACCCAAGTCAAACAACACTGCTTCTCTGGAGGCATTATAGCTCTCCCAATTGTAATGATAGCTTACATACTGCTACAGAGTGCTGTTGTGCTGGAAGCTATTGTACTAGATAAATTGCATAAGATCTCTGCACAAGTTTCCCCTTCAGTAGTGACAACCATCTGCCTTTCTAAAGTGCTTTGATATCTTTAATATTTTACATTTAGACTTGAAGATCTTAAAGGTGTTTTTCATCCTAAATGATTCTATAATTCTGTGGTCTGTGGGTCAAAAACCCACGAGATAGTATTATGGTTAAACTCCTAGGGCATGAGTCTTTTTTTATCTTAAAACATATACAGGAAAAAATTACTTAAGGAATATGTGAAGAGCAATAACCATAATGTATCTGTATACCAGACATGCGTTATGTTCATGTAATCATTCTTGTTCAATGAAAGAATATATTTTTCTGTTAAAATTTTGTAGCTTGGGGAGTGTGTAACCCAGCTTAAAAAAAAGAAAAAAAAGCTGTTCTTACAGAAATACATACTCTGTGGGAGAAATTATGTTTAGGGATATACCTGTATATATCAGAACAAATGCTAATGTTATCTAGTTAAGGACTTTCTGGTCCTAGAATCTAGGATGTTATATTCACATTTTTTTTATTCATACCAACAGTTATACTAGCAGAGTAACAGAAAAAGGCATGGGTGTGAATGAGAAGTAGACTTATATCAATTATCTTTAGTGTTGCCTGCTTACATCCCCTGCATTGATTGTTCTTATATGAATTAGTACTACATAACACAAGGATAGAGAGAATGAGTGAATGGTCATCTCGTTTGTAATTAAATCATATTTTACACTTCCACAAGAATGAACTGGATGATTTAGATTTTATTGTATTTTATAGCAATTGAGAAAACTATCCTTCACTTTTAAATTATGTTGGAGGGACAATATAAGCTCCCAAGATCATGGTTAGAAACTGGTGTAACCAAATACTTACATTAATGATAACTGAAAGTTTTCCAATACCACTCAAAATGTTATACCAAATTCCTGTAAATGAAAAACAGAACTTAGTAATGGATTTACTACGATTTTTCTTCTTCCTTATTGATTTTTTGTGTGTTATCTTCACTGTAATGTTTTTTCATTACTTACCTATATCTTTTGCTCTTACTGTGTCTGGCCTCCTCAGTTCAGTAACAAATTTTTTTGCATCAAGACGGACTTCTATGATGTTGTTCAGAAGAGCAAAGAGAGGTGCAAGAGGGAAGGAGGCAACAAAGAGTGTGACAAAGCCAAACTGGATAACTGAAAGAGAAATATGCAATGTTTTTTAGCACCTTCTGAAGGGTGCCGGCAGCTGACAGCAAATTGTTGATGAGCTTTGTGGGTTACAAAACCCATAAAACCCCACTTCACAATTTGGTCCCAGTAATGAATATAACAAAGCAAGGCTATAAAAGAGAGAAAGGTTTGTCATGATGCTTTATGAATGTTTCTAATAATGCTTCTAGTATCTACCACAAGCACAAGTGAAAGTAAATAATAAATTTAATAAAGGACAAAGAGCTTGGGGTGTATTATTCTGCATTTATACATAATTAACTGACTAAGACTGTGCTGTTCTTCCCTGTCCTTTTATCTGTCAGGAAAATGATACACAAGTAAGCAAGAGGAGAAAATCTACAAGATGTCACTGTTTCTTCCTAGCTTCCTTTGGAAAACTGAGGAAAACCTTGGAAAAGTTAGAAAACTTCCTTTTAACTTCATCGCAAAGGAGAAAGCTATCGTCACTTTTTTTTTGCTAGGTTTGCAACTTGGGTAAAGTAGTTTGGGAGAAAGAAAGCACTAGTCCACTGACCCTAAAAAACAGAAAGTATTTCAATGAAGCACAGGCCTCCTGAGTTTTCCATGCTTGCTAGAACAGGTACACAAGTAATAAGCCTGTCTTCTTCCACAGCCCAACCAACCAACCAAAACTCTCTCACTTCGAAGTGGATGGCACATTTTGTATCATCTTGTTCCCAGTACTAGACTACTAGCACCAAAGAGTTCAGCTCAGTGTCTATAGCACAATGACATAAACAAAAAGACCACATTGTTTTCTGAGTGAATTATGCCTCTTTTCTAGGGCATAGGACGACCTGTCTTCATGCAAACAGATTATTTTCTAAACAGCTAAGGAATCAGTTTCACCTGCAAAAGCACAATGCTGACACAACTGTGTTTTACTGACAACTCTCAATGTTCTAGAGATGCTTGGAATAATGTAGTAGAAAACCAAGTCCCTCCAAGCAAGCTTCTTCAGCTTTTGGGTGGGCAGAGTATCCTTAATTGCCCCTTCTTTCAGTGGCACTTCAGGATCTACTTCATTGGGTAAATCTCATTTGGGTACAATCAGTCTGAAAAGGGCTGACTCCTCCCCTGCAAGGTGCTGAGAAATTAACAAAATGCCTAAAAGGCTGTGTCTTCCATGGAAAGCAGGAGGCATCGGTGGTGAGTGTACTCATGGTACTGGATCATTTCCTTGTAAAAATGCTACATTATGTTAAAGTAATACTTCAGGGAAGTGAGAGAGGTTTATTACCCCAGAAAACTAACGATGAGTAGAAGAAGAGGAAAGAGACTGAAAAGTGTGCTGCCCAAATGCAGAGGCAGTAATCCCAATAAGATTAAACTAATAAATCTAACTTTGACTTACACTTTGGAATTAAATAAGTAAGAATATAGAAAAAGGATTGGGGTGTATTAGGCCCTATGTATTGTGGCTTCTTTTTCAGCAAATCCCTGTACAAGTTCTCTCTTCACTATGGCAGAAATCTGTTGCACTTTTTGTGATAATCAGGGGTTTACATAGCACAACTATTTGCTTTAAAATCATTTCCTTAGGCACTGTCATCACAGCTTACAACTGACGGATAGAACAGCTTTCTCCAGGATCTTCTCTTGCATGCATCTTCTTTTGTGTGCAGATAGCAAGCCTTCTGACTGACATTCCTGCTTTTCTTTTCTGTGACACTGTATTTGCACAGTGAAGTGTAATCTCTGTATGATATATATAGCCTTTTGATTTTCATTCTCATTATTTTGCTTTGAGCTAAAGAGTATACATACACAAAGATGGAGCTTTTTCAAAGCATACAAACACCCTATCCTTGAAACCATACTTTACTGAGTATTTTATGTTTAGTCAGGAAAAGGAATTAACAAGGAAATAAAAACAGATGTTAGAGTAATGTCCCAAAAAACTGTGAAATGCTTAGAAAAATACATAGCACCAAAATATGCCTTATTTGGCTTCAAGTGAATTTAGCAGGAACAGAGCTGGGAGGATTCTGCTAAAAAAAAAAAAAAAAAAAAAAAGGAGAGAATAGATATTTGCACTGCTTTAAGTATAAACCACACACGCATTTGTTTTGATGTTGTTTGCAGCTCCTTTTATTCATTGCCTGGGAAAATGCAGTTTAATTTTTTTTCAAGTTCATGAAAGAATGTTCAAGGTATGCAAACGACTTCTGGACAATTGTGTAAATATGTCTTCATAGAAAACTCTACACCAGAAATGTTTGTGTGGCCATCTTGAAATCTATTCAGTCTTCTAGCCTCCTTTTTGTGAAAGCGTGAATGATGCAGAAAGCAGGCAAAAAACCCCAAACCCAAAACCCAGCACACTATAATTTAGATGGGTTTGTGTAGTAAACTAGCAAATAATCATTCAAAACAAACAGTCTGTGAACAGCCTCAGCAATTTAAAGGTACTTGTTTAGTTTGGTCAGTATTTGTAGAAACAAAGCTGCATGGATTAAAAAGAGAAGGATCCCCACCGTACAGTTCAGGTCCCAGAAGAAATCTAGTCGCAGCATCCTGGAGTTCTGTGGATGCCTGTCCAGTCACAGGGGAAACATTTACAATACTTTTAGGGCACTCACAAAGACTGTTGCATCAAGGACAGCTGATGCCAAGACATCCTATTTTTGGCTGGATGACTTGATGGCAACCCTGGAATATCCTTTTTATGTTCATGCTTATGCCACAAGGTGTCCATACAAAGTTCTTCTAGTGTTCATGTACAACTCTATGATCCCACACAGGAGCCCTACCTGACCTGGATGATTATTCTCCTGTGCTTTGAGGCAAAATGCTAAAGAGACCTGTGCCAGGAATTGAACCTCTGGACATCCAGCCTCTTTCATAGCTTTCCTACTTGCCTGATAGACCAACCTGGAGACCACAGAGATGAACATCACCCAAACTCACAGCACAAGTTAGTGAACAAAATGATTGAAGGTTGTGTATAAGGGGAAGTCAAGGGCATGAGAAAAAATGCCTTCTCCTGGGGCATCAAAGTAGGAGATTAGATGTGCTGTCAGTGACACAGACTATTTCTGACGAGCAAAAAACCCCAAACCATATAGTACTGGTGCCCAGGACAAGTCATCTTTACTGTCTGACTTATGCAGGAAAGAGGCAAAGGCCTCAGAGCCAGCCCATGAAGTTCTCAACACCCAATGTCACACCTGTAACATCTCATCCAGTCTTAGGCTGGCTGGGCCCTGAAGACAAAAACTATAAAAGACAAACAGCATCAAGAGAAGTCTTTCAGACCACAGTGCTTCTCAGAAGCCCACTTTCCAAAGAAGCTATTCCTCTGTGTACAGAGCCTGAACAGAACCCAACCCAAACAAAGACAGACAGATCACACGCTGTCCCTCTAACTAACTTTGGCCTCCAAATTATGATTAAGAACACAGTTCAAGGCTTTTAAATTATGGATCTGAAGAGTGCTGGTTAGTGTTCTTGTGTAAGGCATACAGAATCAGTCCCAAGTATAAAACCTTCCATGGTGAATGTCACTTAGGTTCTACCAGATTCACACACTGACTAATATGAGTAACACTAGTATCTTTTACATCAAAACCTAACCTAAGAGAAGGTAATTGTTTATGATTCTGTTGCTTTTTTTCTTACTTCTGTGTCGTAGGATCATGTGTTACTGAAGTAAACAACGGAAGAATCACTCCTGTGTTAAGCGACTTTCCGAGTCCTAAGAAGAAACTTTTCAATATACAGTCAAGCCTGGCTGAGAAACTAAGGAAAAGGTGTAATTTACTACTCTTTGGTAATAAATGTATGCAACAAGCCTACACACAACAGGCCGAGTTAGTGTTCTCGAATTCATCCTCATTATAGAGATTATAGAAAAATGCAGGTTTCTCTTCAATGATTCTTTTTTTTTTTTTTTCTTTTCTGCTGCCTCACACATTGCATATTTGATCGCTTTTCCTGCTTTAGGGGAAATTCTTCCAAATGTCTAAGATTAACCGTTATGGTAGTTGGTAGCTACAGACATTGGATCTGATCATTTTCTTCTTAAAATTCAAAAGGGAGTTTTCCCATTGATTTTTAACAGAAGTTAGATGATGAAACCCTTTATTATTATTTCTCTTTGAGAAAAAATGTTTTCAATTAATTGCCACATGAACCTTGGACTCCTAGAGGGGTTAGACTGGAGAAAGGAAGATCAAATGAAGTAAGAATCTGAAAGTCATTGCTGATGTCAGTTTCTACTCATGAAAACAGTAGTGGTATAAATTTCACACATTCACATGCATTATTCAGCTGGTTTTGGAGCAGATTTCATAAAGTTTGTTTCATTAGCAATATTTACTACTACTCCAAACATCAATTTCTTGCCAACTCCTATCACTGCAGGCTAGTTACACATGTTGCAAGCTTGCTACCAGTTGAATGAGGAAATTGCTATACATGCTACCTACTTTGGGAACGCATGTGGTCTTATGACCTATCAGGCTGGGTCATAAGTCATTGCACAGTTTTAGAAACAAGAAGTACTAATCACAAATTGACACATGTTAACAATGACAATTTATGTTTCAGGATTCCTTGAGCAAAATTTTCTGATCCCTGAGGAACATTATGAGTGTCTCTGCTGAAGACCGTCTGCTAAAAAGTACAAATATATATCATTTAATAATATTAAAACAAACAGTCATCAGAAATTTCAGTGGTGCAAATCAAAACAAAGTGCAGACATAGTATTGAGTGACAAGACCTGTTCAAGAAAGAAGTTCAGCAGAGTCTGCTGATGGAAATCAGATTCAGAGTTCAGCTCACTGAAGAAATGACCCACAAAAGCTTTCCCCAAAGGAAAACTTAGAGTTTATTTACCATAGTGAACTGTTAGCCTCTTCCTCCCACACTACTAGTATCCGCAAAATGCCACTGAAGTTAATGGAGGTCTCTCTGATTTGTAGACTTTGGGTTTTACCCTCTTGTTTCCTTTTTTTTAGATTTATAGATGACTTTTATCTTAAAACTCAATGCCTTGGTCTTGATGCTTGCTCTATGTTACATCAAAGTTATGTACTTGATTTTGCTGGACTTGCACCTAGTTAGATGTTTCACTTTCATAACTAGTAACCGTTGAAATCCAACTTTGTGCAAGAGTCAGAATCCATGAAACCATCATTCCTACCACTGGCTGCCCTGAATTTTCTTTTCACTGCAGCTGCTGACTCTCCATCAATCAGTTCAGAACTATCGTAGCACAATTCTTCAAGAAACCTTGCATTGCAGTTTATTTTATCTAAGAAAAGCAAATAATTTTTTGCCTCGTTTCCCAGCTCTGTCCTAGCTACCTGTTTCATTATCTTGTAAACCTCGATTTGAGAAAATCTCTGAGTCTTTATTTAGGGACAGGAAACATCCTAGTGTCACAAATTTTTAGTCCAAAGCCTCAATATGTCACTGTTCCTGTCTAAAAAGGCAAAATTACAAGTAGCCGTTCTTCTCTGGGTGTGTCTTCCTGGGGCAGAGAGAGCTCTCAGCAAACTCATGGGTTTGTAAATGGGGAGGAGAAATATGAAGTCAACAGGCCAGTATAAAGTATCATTTCCCCTTCCCATCACATCTAGTGGAAATGATGAGAAAGCTTCCTACAGATAGCCACATTTGCTTTGGGTTGTAGATCACTCCTGAGGTGGTGGGGAAGGAATGGTTGTATAGGTGCTGGCTCAGGGACAGCTGGAAGTGGAAATCCTGAGGAACAGGATCACCAAGCAACTAATTCAACTTAGGGTGATATTAAACATCCTACTCTGACAGAACTTCCATTTACATTTAAAGAGCTGAACAACTCTAGGAGGCCTTGTAAAATGCGTGAACGGAAAGGTAACACTCCTGGGGTACTTAAGCACAGGCTAACTCTAAGACAGAGACATCCGTAGCCTAAGCGAGTGAGAAAAACTTGGATTGTTCTTCTCTTGCCAACTTTTCCCCCTTTCATGTTTGCAGTTCTTTGTGCTTACTGTTAATAGATCAATCATGATTAGAGGCACCAGCTCAGTCTTCCCATTAGCCATCAGACTGCCTCTTGTTTTAATGGTTGTCCTCGATTCAGCTGGGACAGAATTAATTTTCTTTCTAGTGGTTGCTGTGTTTCAGATTTGGTATGAAAGGAATGTCAATAATGCATATTGTTTTAGATGTTGCCAGGTGATGCTTATATTTTTCAAGGACTCTTTTCGGCTTCCCATAGAAGCTGAGAAAGAGCCTAGACAGAACGATGGAATGGCCAACGGAATATTCTGTACCATAGCCATCATGCTCAGTATATAAATGGGATTAGCCGGGGGGGGCAGTATGCGCGATTGCTGCTTGGGAAGGTACCAATTCACCGGATTGTGACAGTCATTTGTGTCATTATTATTATTGTTATTTTCCTTTTCTGTTATTGTTCTATTAAACTGTCTTTATCTCAGCCCATGAGTGGGTTTTTTTCCTTTTCCTTTCCCCTCCTTTTCCCCCTCTTCTCCCTGCCCTTCTGGGGGAAGGGGTAGAACTACATGAGCAGTTGCATGGTCCTAGCTGCTGGCTGGGGTTAAATCATGACAATGGTGCTAGTGGCTTTGCTGACATGGACTAGAGTAACTGCCATTTTGCAGAATCAAACTCCAGTGAACAAAGGCAGAACCACATTTCCCAACATTAAAATACAGGAGATTAAAAAACCACAGTAAATCTCACTATTTCTACTAATTTACTTAGACTTAAACAAGGGGAGGGTGTGGCAGGGCGGTGAAGCCTCTCCAAGGCTTCAGGTTTCAGGCTTCCTAGTATAAGAAATCAGAACAAAAGGAAATCCCAGCAGCTTTGAAATGGCTATTCCAAAATCGAAGTGGAAGAGTTATCATGAAAAACTCCTTTATCTGTGGCATATCGTACTGCAAAACACATCCTGAGATTGCTCCGAACACTATCCCTCAGGCAAGAAGTGTCTCACCAGAGCTAATCTGCTTCCTAAGGGAATGCAAAGAGAATATACAATTTTCAGTATGGGGAGTGAGCCAGACTCCAGGCTTCCTTCAGAGAGGGCACATGTCAACCGTCTTGACAGAAATTAGTAGAAAAAACTCTATATGGATACAAAAGGCAAGGACTGGCTGTGATTAGGGTACAGCCTGGTGAATGACAGACCTGGAGTCAAGAGTCTCAGCTTGGTCAGGGGCTTTCTGTGTAGTCTTAAAGATGTCACCCATCCTTAAAACTAGAAGCATCCTGTCAGGACAAACATGAATGTGGTGAATATTCACACACAGATACATAATCTGTCCATGAAACTCCATCATCATCTGGATGGGGGAACCCAAAGACTACTGTAAGCTTAGTCTACAGTTTCTTATTCAGCTGCTTCATTCCTGATTGAGCAGATAGCCATTGATACCAGTGGGAGCTTGTCTGAGTAAATCAGTGTGAAAATTAAGAACTAAGTTCTGAAACAGCAGTCAGATTTCTCTCTTCTCCTTAATATCATATCTCTTCTTACATCCCAGTCATTCTGCCTTTTTAAGCAATTCAGGAAAAAAAAAAGCTTTCTCTGCACTTGCTGCTTTGTTTCCCTTCCCTCCCCCTCTCAAATCAAATTTAGAAAAACAGGTAAATAAGCTGTGTAACTGCCTCTTGCCTCACCATTTCAGCTTGATGCCCTTCACAACAATCCCAGCTGACAGGTTCAGTGCTGAGCTGCACAAAGTGCTTCCTGCCGGTGTGGGTGGTCTGAGTCACTCCACTGTGAATCTGACAGCTGAGTGCAGTGATATGGACCCGGGGCAACAAGCAGGCTGGGGAGGTGCAGCTTGGGTTTCATTTGCTGCACATTTGTCTTGAATCCCACAGGCAGGGCATAGCTTGCTGTAGCACACTATAAGGTTCAGTGAGCTATTCTCTTCACTTGAGAAGCTAGTTCTTCTGTTGTAAACAAATATTTAGATTAGCAATTCATCCATTCATTTGCAGGACACCTATCTAATTATTCCTGAATGACTGCAGAATCATAGAATGGTTTAGGTTGGAAGGGACCTTAAAGATCACCTAGTTCCAACCCTCTTGCCATGAGCAAGGACACCTCCCTCTAGACCAGGTTGCTCAAAGCCCCATCCAACCTGGCCTTGAACACTTCCAGGGACGGGGCCTCCACAACTTCCCTGGGCAACTTCTTCCAGTGCCTCACCACCCTCACGTAGTGAAAAATTTCTTCCTAATATCTATTCTAAATCTACCCTCTTTCGGTTTGAAGCCATTACCCCTCGCCCTAGCACTACATGTCCTTGTAAAAAGTCCCTCTCCAGATTTCTTGTAGGCCCCTTTCAGATACTGGAAGGTTGCTATAAGGTGTCCCCAGAGCCTTCTCTTCTCCAGGCTGAACAACCCCAACTCTCTCAGCCTGTCCTCAGAGCAGAGGTGCTCTAACCCTCTGATCATCTTTGTGGCCCTCCTCTGGACCTGCTCCAACAGATCCATGTCCTTCTTATGCTGGGGGCTCCAGAGCTGGACACAGTATTCCAGGTGGGGTCTCATGAGAGATGAGTAGAGGGACAGAATCACCTCCCTCAACCTGCTGGCCATGCTACTTTTGATGCAGCATGAATGAATGAGGCACTCAACATTGTTTATGATTTAGGCAGAAGAGTCTAATCTAAAATACAGGCTTAGTGTGCAGTGATTTACAATATCAGTAGCTTAGACCCTGATACTACAAGTTATTCCAACAAGGCAGACCTTTGCATCTAAGTAGTGTCCTTATCAATCAATCACAGGTAATGTCCTAAACAGAGGTCTCAAATCAGGGTGACCGCATCATCTCAGATGCAATTAGAGTTTGCCGCAGGTAACAGAGTGTGGAAAGAGTTTCCTCCCACACCTGGACGCTTTGCACAGTTAGGAGAAAGCACCAGTATATAATGTTTGGAAAGTGGGATATTCTAGTTCATAACACACTCAAGGCTCCATCCTGCTTCCGTATCAGTCAGCCACACTTCTTGGTTATCACAGAACATACTCAGCAGTCTCTGACCCATTATAACTGGGAAGAAATCTGGCTCCTCCTTACCCTGTCAGTGGCTTTCGCTGTAATTACCCATTCATGCTGCAACCAATCGTGTGCTCTAGCTCCCAGAATGAATAAGATCAACTACCACAGATGTGCAAGGACGAGAAATTAAATATTAATAAACAGTTGTATTTATTCTGTTTGTTTATTACAATTAACTAAAGGTCCTTGTCCTTAGAGAGAACTAGCTAACCAGGAAGTTTTGAATGTTAAAGTGCCGACAATTCTGAGTTATGCCTGAGCATAAAAACATATGAAAATATTTACAAGGGGAACTGTCTATATTTTTTCAGCATTGCTTAACTCAACAATTACAAAGAAGTTTGCTTAAAGTTTCCAGGAGGAAAAATCATCTTGGGGTGAAGTAATGCGTGGAAAAAATCAATCCTAAAGGAGAATTTTCCAACAAAGTATCATGATGTGGAGAAGGGGATAAGGTAGTAGGGGTTGTAACATACAGTCCAATCCTAAGGCGAGTTGAAACAATTGAGAGGGACATGATGGCAGGTGAGGGCTTCTTTATGTCAACTTAATGGCACGACAGTGGGCAAGGTTCAGATCCACAAACATATCCATAAAGAGATACCCAAATCTGCCATTATATAAAATACCTCATATACACATACATATTTATACATTTACATAAACCCATCATTATATAAAATCCCATATATGCATTTATAAATATATTATAAATTATATCTATAAATTTATATAGCTGTTTCTATATAGAGAGATAAACCATACATGGTATTCACTTTTTTTGTCATAAAATGCATTCTCTTTCAGACATTTTGAGAATAGTGGCTTGTTAAAACAGGACTCGTCACGTACAATATTTAACAGATGTCTGGTTTTAGATAACATGCCCATTGACAAGCTCTGGTTCTCTCCTGAATACTTTTATGCCCTAAAGCTTGGGTTTGCCTAGATTATTTCTCTCCTTCCTCCTCTCCCACCCACACCATTCCCCCTTTCTCCTTCCTTGCCTCTGCATGGTCTACTCATGAGGCAGCTACAGGGCTGAGTGGGTACACTGCAATTTTGGTTTGCATCTGGTGTGAAGAGCCTGTCCTCTTACTTATTCCCTAGCATCCCTGTGTGCTGCTTCCTCTCATGTGCGTTTCTCTGAGGACAGCTGAAGTTGGATTGTGTCCCAGGGCTGCAAGGCTGAGTTATTTGGTGATTATTTGCACCTCTGTCCTCCTGGGTTCTGCTGAGTTATAGAGATACTCCTTGGAGTTTATAACAAACACACTCTCAAATGAGAAAGAAGGCATGTATATATTTCATTTTGGAATTCACTATCAGATGCTTGATATTTGTCCTCAGCTAATTCATTTGTAGTGTACTCCTTTATCCCACTGTTTGACCTGCTCCTGCTGGAGCAGCAGATGAGTGTAAGTGGATGCAGGGAGATGAATGTGATTCAAACGATCTCAGTGAAAGCTGAGAGGAAGCAACAGAGGATTCCTTACAAAGCAGAATTATACAAAAAATGCCTAGCTGTTGGGTTTTCTCTCTGTATCCATTTATACAGGCCAGATACTGTACTCAGAACGTCAAACATTGTTTCATAATTATCAGCACAACTTTGGATAATGGAGTTATATTTTCTCTTGAGCAAAGTGCAATCAAGAAGCCAAAGGGACCAGACTTCCAAATTATAACTCCTGAGGACAATGGCACAGTGTCAAACATGTTAAAATGAAATTAAATTATTAATGATATTTCATTTGAACAAACTCAGTGCTTTAAAGTTTCTTTCTTGACTTCCACATAGCAGAAAACACTGTAATGTTACATCTCAAATGACTTACAGTGGCCACACTAACCTCAGATCCTAAATCAGAGTCACTTAGTGATATGCAAATGATGGATCAAGTCACTAAGATGTCAGCAATCCATACTTGCAGATAATAAAAAGTGCAGTTCCTGTCTGATAGACATTGCATCTTGAGAGAGGCATTTCTGTGAAGCAGTAGATCCAGCTCCTGGATGCCACCTACTGCTGTCTCACTGACGTGATATTGTGGTTACCAAATATGTAACTGGTGGCATCTTGCCACTTCATGAAAGAATTCCTCCCGGTTCCACCCAGGTTTCCACTAACATCCTTATCTCCTCTAATGTGGAAAAGCAAACTGTGGAGCAACCTTGAAGTACTGATCTCTGCTATAGTTTAGCAGCAATTTAAGTAATCATGAAAACCTGCAAACACATACGAACACAGAGATGATATACACATGGCAGGCACCAGCTTTACAAAATTAGAATACTATTGACTTTGATAGAGTTGCTCCTACTTTACATGGGTTTGAAAGATGACTAAAAGTTTGGCAGCGCACACTACTAGTGACGTCGATGACTCCAGCAGGGTGATGCATGCAGAGGAAGTACGTACATGCTATTTAAAAAGCTAGAGAATGTGCTGGTTAAAGAACTGGTATGAAAGGTGGGAGAATGAGAAATAATTCCCAGGTGTGTCCTAGATTTTCTTAGAAAGTGTGGCAAGCTCAATACCTGCATGCCACTGCCCTCCATGAATAAAATGGGAATAACAATTCTGCATTCCACTGTCTCTTTTAGCTGACCACAAAGCTCTTACAGGCTGAAGGTTCTCTCCTGTTGTATATGCATGTGGATTTTAATTTAAGCATAGCTGGGAATGCTGTGTACATGATTCAATGTCATGTAACAGTCATGAACCAAGTCATCTAAAAAGATATTCCTACAGTTTTCTGTTGTAAAGGGTAATTTACTTCTACGAGAAAATACACATTTATATTTTGGAATCTACGTATTTTTACTATATTTGAAACATTAATGGAACTTTGGGAGGAGTTATACCAGATGGTTGTGCTGTCATCTAGAAGGACCTCAATAGGCTGGATAAATGGTCCAAGAGGAATCTCATAGAGTTCAGCAATCGAAAATGCAAAGTCTTGCACCTGGGGAAGAATAACCCCAAGCACCAGTAAACACTAGGAACTGACTAGCTGAGAAGCAACTTTGCAAAAAAGGGCCTGGACATCCTGGTGGACAGCATGTTGAACATGAACGAGCAATGTGCCATAGCTACAAAGAAGGCCAATAGCCTTCTGGGATGCATTAGGAAGAGCATTGCCAACAGGTTAAGAGAGAGGAACCTTCGCCTCTACTCAACACTACTGTGACCACACCTGGAGTGCTTTTTCCAGTTCTGTTCTCCCCAGTACAAGAAAGACATGGACATATTGCAGTGACTCCAGTGAAGAGCCACTAAGATGATTAAGGGATTGGAGGACCTGACATACAAAGAGAAGCTGAGAGAGCTGGGATTGTTGTACCAGAAGAAGAGAAGGCTCAGGGACATCTTACCAACGTGTTCAAATACTTCTCAGATAGATTAAAGAAGACAGAGCTAGACTCTACTCAAGGGTGCCCAGTGAAAGGACAAGAGGCAATGGCAACAAATTGAAATATAGAAAATGCAATTTAAACATAAGAAAAAACTTTTTACTGTAAGGTTGATCAAATACCGGAACAGGTTGCACAGAGAGGTTGTAGAGTCTCCATCTCTGGAAATATTCAAAACTCAAATGGACAACTGGACAAGTCCCTGAGAAACCTGATCTAGCTGACGTAGGAAGTTCCATCTAAACATGAGGAGGAACTTCTTTACTTTGAGGGTGACAGAGCACTGGAACAGGCTGCCCAGAGAGGTGGTGGAGTCTCCGACTCTGGAGACATTCAAAACCTGCCCGGATGCCGTCCTGTGCAACCTGCCCTAGGTGACCCTGCTCTGGCAGGGGGGTTGGACTAGATGATCTCCAGAGGTCCCTTCCAACCCCTGTGATTCTGTGACCCTGCTTTAAGCAGGGGTTTGGATTAGATTATCTCCAGAGGTCCCTTCCAACCTTAGCTATTCTGTGATTCTGTGGCAGAATGCGCTTTTCTCAGCTGGAACACTGGACTCTCACAGTACAAGTATTAAAAGATACTAGGATTCATAATTTTTGCTATGCTGGTAATGTGGTAGTCTCATAGCCCTGCTGTCCTGCATGTAATTTCTGCAAACTACAAGTGTTTGGGGATTTTTCCCCCTTTATCATGCAAATTTATAACATACGGTCATATGATATATGGTGATTGGTCCTATGTAAAGCTATGGTTATTGCAGAAAGGGAAAGGGAATTCAGAAAACTTACTCATTTCCATGTATTCTGGAGTCAGCCCAGTGAAAGGTTCCAAGATGTAGTCAAGATCCCATTGCTGAGGGTCTTTTGATTGGTTGGTGTCCATTTCCTTTGGCTCAGTTCTTTCATCCTTCAGCTTCCTGAAGAGCTTCTTTAGCTTCCTGAGGAACAAAAATTCAGATTGAACCAAGTCTTTTTTTTTTTTTTTTCCTTGCAAGATTTGGCCCAAGTCCTTGCACAGCAACACAAAATGTATATCACATTGCAGCCTATGGTGCCCCATAGGCTTAGTTTACACCATCTTCTGAAGTTCTAATGCTGTTTATTGCCAGCTGACAGGCTGCTGGGGGCAGCAGTTCCTTATTCCTGTGTCAAGAGGAGAGTTTCAACAGCATAACGCTGTTAAAATGGAGTTGAACCCAGTACTTTTTAATAATTGTTTCTCTCTCGATATGTGTTGAATGAGCATCTACCTGAAGCTCAAGCACCTTGGACATAAATAATATTAGTAATAAGTAATACTCTCAAAAACAACACATGGAGCACCTCTCCCTTAAGAAAGCAAGAAACAAAAAAAATACCAGAAGGTAATGTTATACCTTTGTACCACATATCTAGCACAGGTGCACTTTTCTCTCACCATGAAACTTGGGAACTTCCAATAGAGTATAGTTTTAAGGTCAAAATGACCAAACGTAATGCCAAACAAAGAGGGTGCAAGAATGTGCTGATTCTTAAACCTGGTGGACTTACGAACATTTTAGCAGAAAAACTGCCTGTTGTTTAAAGCAAAAGGAAATTAACAACTCTGCTAATAAATCTGCAGCACCAAAAAAAGAAGTGTCTCCAAGATATTGATAGGTCCAAAGCCATTTAGGACTCTAAAAATGAATATTATTTACTTAAAGCCAGCCCTGTGACCACCAGAAAACACCTGCAGCTCTTCAGGTTCCGATGCTCTCTTGTCACAAGGACATATACCTGAGTTTATCTAAAGAGACAAAAAAAGATGCTGCTTGTAGAACCTTAAAGGGGAACCACTCCTTTCTTTAACCAATATTATGTTACAACTAATAAAAATAATAAAATACGTACCTATGAAATGTTAAGTATAAGCAATGCCTTAATTTTACTAATGGCCTTTCATCCTGGAGAAACGCAATTCCCTTGCTTCTACCTAACGTGCAAACGGGGTTCAAACTAACAGAGAGAATAAGATTCATGAGAGAGTTTCAACAAGGTCCGTAGAATTTGGTCTCAGAGAGGTGTATGCCTGTCACACACAAACAGAAATCCTACCTTAGTCACTTCATATTCAGTAAGAAAAGAGTTGCTAGAAAACTGTCACTTGGGATATATGCAGTAACAGCCTCTTCAATACTCCACAATGCAGTTCACACTGGAACTCACTGGGGAAGAACTGGAACTCACTGGAACTTCTCTGCAAGTTTATTCCTAAGCTACTGGAAACTACAGAATTCTGTAATTACTAACATAAAAATGGAAACATTTATTGAGCGCTTATGTGACAAATGTATATTTCTGAAGTAATTTTTTTTCCTGAGACTGTACCTATCATGGATAAGGCAAAGTATGCAGATCTATGTAGACCCTGAAAAACTTACTTCACCAGGAGTTAGATGCTTTATGTACTTGCACAACCGTATAACCTTCCTTCAGAGATTTCTCATAAGAGTTTTAGAGGTTCTGAATTTTCCTTCAGATGTGCCACAGTGTGTACAAAGGTGGAACATTGAGCTAGCTCACAACCATTGTTATGGCGAGACCTGGAAATTCCCAATTTCAGTCAGGAAATATTTCTGCTACCTGAAAAGTATACATCTTGCAAACCCTTTTCCTACCATTTCTTAAGTAAACACTGATCAGTTATGTCTCCCAGCTCCCATAGATCGGAAGAGGTTGTATCAGAGGTTCTCATGTTGACCACTTTCGGCAATAACATCATCCATTTTGGCCAGACTATAAATTATTTACATGGGTGAGCAATTATTTGTGCAAGTATTTCTTTGGACCTCAGTAGGAAAAATAGTATCAATCATCATCTACTGAAATGGGGATACAAATTTAATGACACTGACAAATACATGAATTTCATAAGTGGTATAATCCCAGAGTAAAATGAATCCATCTCTAAAAGGAGAGCAAAGTATTCCCAATGCCCCCCACAGATGACCTTTTAAATACATATGTATCAACAATTTCATATTATTTTACACATTGAGAAATTCCCATGGAAAAATGCAATAGAATGAGATACTTCTTCAAAATCAAGGAAGTGAAATACAGTTGAATTAACATAAACCATCAAGATTTATACTTATTGTGTGTCTGTTTTGCAGATGAAATTAATCTTTCACAAATATGCATTACATTATTTTATAGTTCTTCACATACGTGCCATATGAGCGAAAATCCAGACTAATTCCAGTGATGTTTTGCCAGTAGTGTAAGGAGGGCTCTCCCACAAACTTTTCCCTCTCAGCTTGCAATAAATCCTTTGAACTAGAGGTGTGTGGCCCGGAGACACGAGTGTATGGGGAAACGGTAGGGGTTTTCATTTGTACCTCCAGTTAAGCAGAGCCGCTTTCTCAGACCCTGACTTAAGTAGCAGGGCAAGGCTATCTGGCAAACACCCTAAAGGCTTTGCTGGGTAGGTTTATTGCTTTGTTTTTGAATATACACTGAGCCACACAGGAACACTTTGTCACCACATAACGCAAGGCTCTATAGCAAGCTGGAAATTACCACAGTGGCTGCAGAATTTCTACACTGACCAGCATTTACAGGAGCCATTCAATTTCATCACCAGTGCAGAGGAAATGGGGATTGGCAGACACTCTTAGATTCAGATTGCATCAGACCCTGTCAGTCCCAGGATCACAAAGAAGCAAAAATCAACAGATTAACTCCAGCTTTTTTTCCAGGTGCAGCTAAGACATAGCTCAAAAGTCTGAAGATGACATCCTCAGCACTTTGGCAATACCCAGATACATTGGGGCTAACCAAATACTTCAGTACACAGAACATTCAGTTGACAAAGTTTAAAGGGTGGAGAGATTTAAAATACTTCACAAGAAAGAATTAGATGGATCCTTACAGAGACATATCCCTCCTACGTCATGCAAACTCAGCCATTTCAAGACACTAAAATTTCCTGTCTCCCCCTTTGCTTTTATGGCAATCAAGGGAACTTGTCTGTGACAGAGGTGATGTAGTATTCAGAGGGTAGGAGACTGGGGGCAGGATTTAAAACAGTCAAAGAATTCCCAGGATGCTCTTCCAGCATATCCCAGTTAATTTCCTAATGTGAGGGACTCTCAGAGGACAGTGAACAATAAGTTCAAGACAGTGGTGATTTCTGTTCCAATAAAATGATATGAGCTATAAATGTCCCTCACATTTCCATGGGCAGATGAGATTGAAGAGCATCTCACTGTCACTGTGCAGCAGTTGAGATAAAATTTGGGTGTGTTTAGATATGAAGTCTGTACATGTGTGATCTAATCCTCTGGTTATAGCACCACGGAGTCGAGTTATAAAGTTTAATGCATACACATAACTCCCCTGAGTACCCAGTAACTAAAACAATAGTTGTTGTTTTTAATGTTTATTTGGGAATACACTAAATCCAGGGCTCAGTTACTCAGAATAACTTTTAATTTTTCATGTGGTTATCTGTAAGCCAAGCATGAGGAGTGGCACCCTTGAAGAGTGTTCTTATTTTTATTTTTATGTAATTTCTTAAAGGATCAACTAATTGAAAGCAAGCCAAACTAATTCTTTTACATTTTTCACAAAAAATGTACCATTGTGTCATATGCAAGCATGTCAAGTTTCAGACCAAACAGAAATGTGTCAGAAAGTTAAAGGAACAGAGAACAAGGATTTGCAGTGTTATTCTCCAGCTATACAGCAGTAGGACAATGAAAATGAGATTTGCAGAACTCTATAGCTGCACATATGATTGTGTTATTAAAACTGAGCAAGCTTTTTAAATGCACTTGTGTGGAACCTGTTTTTTAATTACTCAGATCAACATTTTTAAACAAAGTTAACAGGCAATGATAATCAAGTGATATTTTAGCTTCTGATTTCTGCATGCCAGGAAGACCCATCAGTGAGAAAGAGGTAGGTTTGACCATTGAGGATGAGTGTCTGAGAAGCTTTGTGCTGAAGAGGCACATACAGCAAAGTTTTGTGACCCCCCTCATAGCCATATGAACCTGGACAAACAGACAAAACTGTAGAGCTGTAGAATAGCCATCATTTCTGGTACTTTTGACAGTGAATATCTAAAAGCAACATATATTCTTGAGTAGACTGAATAGCATTAAAGAATAATGAATGTAGGATCAAGGAGAAAGAAAACGAAGAACAGTTTTTTGTCAGAAGGCTGTGTCTAGAACAGTTAAAAATGATATTGTAGTTTCTCACAACGGATTGGCACCAAACTGTTGTGTTAGTTAAGAGGTGGAGGCGTGGTTTAATTATTCTGTTTGTAATTCCTGTTTGTAATATAACCAGTAAGCACCCCATTATGCAAGGTAATCAGCATCTCAAGAGAGCATAAAATCACTACAGGAAAATGCCCCAACCCTGAAGAACCCACAAGATTTTGAGAAAAAAAGATGAAGAAAAGAAGAAAGAAATCAGAATCAAGTGATCCTGGCTGGGCTGTAAGCCCATGGTGCACTTACACGAAGCCTCCTTTTAAAAAAACAAACAGATGATTTAACAGTAGCTCTATTTATACAGTAAAAAGGAGTAGCAGGATTTTGGATATCTAGGAGAAGACATGAAGATGACTTGGGGAAAATGAGAAATTTGTGGAGCGAGACAGAGTGGAACGTATAGAGGCAGGTCTTGGCAGGGCAGCTGGGAGGCAGCTTGAAATAGGACGATGCAGGAAAACTATTTTGTTGGTGCAAGTCTTTGTGTCTTCGATGGCCATGCAGTCTTCATGATGTGTCTTCACAAGAGCTTGCCAGAAAGAGTGGAACTGAGGATCAGTTTACCAATTTCTCAAGACTCTCAGTTAACAAATGCCCTTGGGCTCTGCAAAAGCAGATCGCCTGTGACAGTCACCAAGAACTGGATTCGAAGTATTGCAAGGCAATACTTGCTAGAACAGAGATGTAAATGAAGACTCTACATGAGAAGACAGAAAGCCCCTAGAATCCAGCTGCCAGGGATGAATGGTTACTCATATCCGGTGCTTTTTAAGGCTATCTTTCCAGTTGATGCATTTTCCTTTGTAGCATAATAGAAAAGGTACAGGGAGAAAATTAGACAGAAAAGACTATTAGGTTGAGTAGCTGGAGCACTTGTGTCTAGAGAAAAGGAAGTGCAGTGACTCAGACCCTTGTGCCCTTGCCTGTAATTTTGTTTGCTGCTTTGGGGAGGGAGCACTGAAGGACCAGGCTTTTCTTCGGTCATATTCCTACAGTCTGTTCACATAAGGAGAGACCTTCTCATATTTACAGTTAGGGGGTACAAGAAGGAGCCAGGGGGAGAATGAAAGGACTTTAATCTCTCATCCTGTTCCACAAATTTATAGTACAGTCATGCTTCCTTGGCACACTCAGACCTCTTGGATTCTACAGGAGCTTCAGTTGCGTTTGGGATTTATTGATTTCTCAAACAGAAGAAAGAAACAAGCAAAAACTGGAAAGAAAAAAAAAAAGGCAAAAAATACCCCATTACTTAAGAATAATTTATTTAAGGTGAAAAGCAACATTAAAATATAATAGCTATGAAAGGGTGTCTTTAAAATTATTTTATTAACCCTTGGTATTCTCATTCAGCGTAGTTAAGTACATTTTGAAGTAACTGACAGAAAATTATGTTGAATAAAAAGGCCAAAATCATGGCCCCACCAAACTCAATGGGAGTTTTGCCACTGACTTCAACAAGGCCAGTATTTCACCCTAAGGTTTTATCACCAAAGTCAAAGACAGAGAGTAAGAAAATAACCACATGGATTTTTTTCAGTAAGTTCAGAAAAACAGAACTAAAGAAAGGGAGTGTTAAAGGAACTCTAGGTCAAAACTCTCAAGCCCTGCAGCCTTTTAGGGTCAATTCCTGTGGCAACAGTAAAAGAATTATGGTATGTGACACATCTGAGTGAACTGTGGCATATTTACGTCTGTTAAACTTGTGAATTCCAGCCCCACAGAACACACATTTTAATTCAGGAAGGCTTAGTTTTCCATAATTCAACTATTGTTACATTTACCTATCTGTTTTGATATTCTTGGGTGCAGAAATTGAAAAAAAAATCACAGAAAGGTTTAGAGACCAGCAAGTCACATCTGTCACAGCTGTGCAGTAGTTTCTCCAGAAACGGTGAAGGAAAAAGCAAGGATACAGGGCTGCCATCTGAAGTTTAACTCCATAACTCTTCAGCCAGCACTGACTGTGGATAAGCCAGAATGAAGACACTGATGGTTCCCAATTGCGGCAACATTTGGGGTGTTAGAGACATAATGGATGGCTGTTGCTTATAAACTTAGTTTGTCATCTGCTTAGTAGTATTTTTTGAGGGAAAGAGGCAGCAAATGGGAATAAGGCTTTGTGATCTTCTGCAAAACAATTAAAATGCCTGGGGTTTTACAGTGAATGAAATCAAAAGGGTTTCTGAAAATAATTCTGAAATCCCGAGATTTCAGTAAGGAAGAAAACTCTTTTGATCTGGGTCATCATATAACTTAGCAGAGAGATACTTCCATGTTACAGATATATAGCGGACAGTTCCAGATTGTGAAGAACAAATCACCATTTATGATAGTCCCTTCTGCCTCTCTGTATAGCTAAGGTTGATTGCAGCACTTGTAGTCTGCCCTCAGTGAAAATACATGGAGCCAATGGAAGAATCTGTGTTATTCACTTTGACTTTCATTCCCACCAGAGAGGCACAAGGCAAGGGGAAAAAAAAATACAGCTGCTGAAACCAGAGATAGAAAAGATTAATCTATCTTTCTGCCACAGGAGGACTGTTCATCACAGTGTATAGCCTGTGCAAAAGTAGGCACTGGAAAATAGAACGATGAAGACAAAGATATCCTGGGAAGGAAAATAAAAAAGTTACGGGAGAAAAAGGATGATCTAACAGAGATGAGCTGACTACAAGGGATTAGCAAGGAAAGCAGGTAGCAGAACAGAGAGAACAGGATACAGTAGGAAGCCAGGCAAGAAGGCTGGAGGGCAGAGAGCAAGGGTATGTTTATCTATACATCTGTCACATCTCCTAACAGCAGCATGTATAGACATAGTAGAGTACATGTAAGACACAGACATGCCAGAACTACTACTTGTGCAACACATGCATGTTTGGAGTCCCTTTTGGTCTGCATCTGTGTCAAGCAGACCTATGCACAGCCCTCTGAAAATCTGATTGATCAGTGCTCAAAGTGTGTCTCTGTGCCTGTGTATGTGGGGCAGATGAGGTAGAACAGAGCAGCATTAAGGATCTAGTCCAAACCAGTAGAGTGGTCCATGCAGAAATAGAAGGCTAACTCTGATTTAATTAACTTAAGTGTTCAGTAAAGCAGTGTGA
This sequence comes from Burhinus oedicnemus, assembly GCA_008921705.1. Classification (NCBI taxonomy): domain Eukaryota; kingdom Metazoa; phylum Chordata; class Aves; order Charadriiformes; family Burhinidae; genus Burhinus; species Burhinus oedicnemus. The sequence continues at coordinate 353,317 of VFFE01006620.1, read as the reverse complement.
TTCTCCTGGTGCAAACAGGTCTGGTGAGAAGGGCCGAGCCCTACAGATGTACACGTGATTTTCTTGAGAGTGCAGACAAGCAAAGGAAAACCAGATGTGCTTATTTCAGGATGACAAGATAGCATTGTGATTGAAATGAGGTATTTCTCTGGGAAGGAGAGGATGAAAGCATGTTTGTTTTTAAACAGTTATTCAGTTTTAAAAACTGAGGCCACCATAGGTTTTTGGCAGAATGGGGGGGGGTGCAGAAATGAGGGAGAAAAATGGGATGAAATTGTCATATTCTTGCACCAAGAGTTGTAGTGAGGGAATTGAAAAATAATTTGACAGGAATTTTCTGTTTAGACTGGATCAGTCTCTGCTTCCATGAGTCAAAAATAATAAATACAGTATTTGAAACATCATAAAATCCCCATTAAAAAGGGCCAGTAGCAGTAAGTTTTTGGAAGACAGGAAAAAATCACACCAGGTTTACACTGAGAAAGCTTTAAGCCATCAACATGTCAGATATTTTGGGAATGATTTACCACCCTTTTCTCAAAATAAACTGTAAACTCAATGAGATGTAGACAGAAAACAGGCCTCCCTATTGAACTTTGACACAAGAATAATGAAACCATCCATAACCCATATTGATTTGTTTGGGAATTATTTTTTTTTTCTCTATTTAAATTACTTCAAAAAAAAATGTTATTGCTAGGAAAAGGGAGGAAAAGTGCTCATTTTAAAAATATTTCATAATTTTTTAAGCATCACTCATCTTGTTTTCTAGTTAGCATCTTCAAGGCCTTCCTTAGGGATGTGATCCAAATGCTACTGACACCAGAGCTGTAAAGATTCTGACTAACTTCAGTAGAGTTGAGGCTTGTGTCTAAGCCAGAATCTTCATCTAATACAACATTTCACAGACCACTGCCACCAACAAGGGTGATTCAGTTAACAGAAACAAGAGCAAACCTCCCAAGAGGCAGGAGCAGGATATTCTTAGTGGCTTCTCAGTGCCTGAAGATCCCCTTGACACTGGAGACAGACCAAGAGAGATTTCTTGCTCTATTTGGAGCAGAGGACACTGAACACTAAGCATCCTGTGGCAGACAGTCACTGAGCAGCATGTCAGTATCTCTCCCATACTCTAGCTCCTGCATCATACAGTGACATACTGCCATGCAGGCACCTTAGAAATGTGTGGACTTCATCTGTAAACCCGTAAAATAGTCATAGATCAAATAATACATTTTAACATCTTTTATGAGCTATTGCTTTTCTCTACGCCATCTCTCCTCCACTTTATACTAATTTGTATTCAATACTGCTACGCTGAAAGCTTCTCTAAAACTTCCCAAGAGATCTATCATACCTTGCCTGTTTTCCCAGGTTTCTAACATTAATTTAGATCAATTATTTAATACATTCAATCACTTTCTTTAAGCCATTTAATGCAGATATAGCCAATTATTCAACATAAAATACAGCCAGATCATTTCACCACAACCAAAAATGTGATTTATTATCACATTCAATTAGAACACACTGAAGGCAGCAGCAAAAGTCCCATTCAGTTGAATAAGCATCAAGCTTTTAATTTACCGTGTCATAGGAATAACGCGTGGTAATGGAGAAGGCTGGGATACATACGGGATTCCAATTTCAAATAGATTGTTTTGAATCAGTTGTTTTCCAAGCATAATGATGCTCAGCTGAATACAGAGTTCCATCAAACAGCCTCCTGGAGCACACTGTAATTAAACAAAACCATAGAGTGTGAAGGGAGTAAGAGAATTAATTTAAAAGCACCCACTTGGGAGAGCTACCGATGTCTATATATGCCCTTCGCCCCTGCCACCAATTTGCGCAGGAGCACAGAGCTCGTCGATCATTGCAATTCTGTGCTTAACAAGGTATTTCATCTCCACTCATAAAACTGCATTATGGAAAATATGCAGAGCTCTGAAATAACTTACTGTGTCCTGGGGCTACTATATTTCCTTTTAAAATATTTACTATATAATCAATGTAATAAACATAATGCAGTATCACCAATACTCTTCCAATCTGATGTCTCCCACGGGGGAAGAAAGTCTTCAATCTTGCAAAGACTTATGCGTAGGCTTTATTGTAAAACCTTGAGTACATCTATTGATTTTCAAGGGAATACCCGCAGCAGTTAAAAGAAATTTTGAAAAAAAAAAAAAAAAGTTTACAGGCTTAGCACAAAATGGCTATAGCTTTTTAGGCTATTAAAATTGCTATGCTTCTAGTGATCTACAGAATGAGAATCCAGCTTCACGTTCCAGCTTTGTCATAGGTTTCCCAAGGGCCTCAGTCAAATCATGTAATGTTTGTGCCTTAGTGCCCAGTTGTAAAGCATAGTAATTGTGAAGCGTCACCTAAGAAAGACCGTGAAGTACTCAAAACTGCAGAGGAAAGACATACAGGCATCTCAGATGGAAAATTTGGGGTTTGTCTATTTATGCTGAAGATTTAACATCTTGTTTTAACATGTTTTCTATTTTTCACTTATTGTCTAGACTCCACTGAAATACACTGTACATATATCTTTTTCTGTTGAGGACTTTTTTTGTTCAAATTTCATATGTACTTACCTCTTCCATTCGATAACCATCAAACACATACACATAATGACCAGGACGGCCAACAAATCTGAAAGCAATAACAATATACAAAATCATATAAAAATAGGAAAAAAGTTAACTTTAACAAAATAACTGTTCATTTATATTAGTTAAAATATTTCAGCACTAGCTACTTCAACATGAATTTTAAAAGACTCAACATCTGTTCAACTTCAATTATTTAAAATTATTTCAAAATAGTAGTCTTCTACAAATGTTTTTGTACTATATCTTGATGAAATACTTTCAATAAAATATTTTTCTGTGCTAAAAAAATAATAAAAATCTCCCTTTATTTATTAGAGATCACAAACAAAACTGGGAACACATATCCTAACTCACATTCTCTTGCATCTGAGTAATGCCCTGAATGGAGTAATTTACACATTTATACACAGTCAAGGCTCTCCTGGCTACACGGGGAGAAACAGTGAGATTGACTTTATTATAACCATATAACACAAAAAAATGGTTAAAAAAGAAATAAATTGGTGATATTTTTCATTAATGTCTTACAATATTTATAACTGCTGGTAAAATGTATCATTAATTCTTAAATCAATGATCTTGAATAGGATTAGTGAAGAGTATAGATTAACAAACTTTATAGCCCCCAAAAGGAACAGAAAAATGGTATGAAACAGAATCCAGAGATGTTTTAAACATTTTTGCCAAAGTTTGAGTACACAATCATTTTAAGCTTCCCATTCAAAAGCATGTGTTATACTGTGGATAACTGGGTCCCAAAAGACAATGATCCTGAACCCATAGGAAGTCACACTTATTTAGAGGACAGCTGAATTAGCTTTTTGGTCAATCAGTTCATTTGCCAAAACATGCAACTTCCAGTTGACTCTAACTATTTATTAATTTAACTTGATACAGGCGAATAGTGCAAAACATTGAGAAAGTAATAGAGAAAGCAGTTCCATAATTTTAAATGAAACAGGAAAATTTTTCTTTGCTAAATGATGCTTCAAGAAAAATTTGCTAAAATGTGGAAGGTGAAGACCTGTAAGCACTACCATTCACTCATAAATGCAACACCTTTTTTTAACTAAAAGGAATTCTTTTCTGAGGTGTGATTTATTCTTATTTTAGAAAGAAAACTAAAATGGTTGCATTTCAGAACAATGTTGTACTTCAAAGAGAGACAGGACAGTACTCTACATCATGGTCTGTCATTCAAAAGCAAGCTTTAGACAACCCTGTTTATGATATTTTTTTATAACTGGTGAAGGTGGTATACATAAATTTCTATATGCACAGGACATATCCTACCTTCCTTTAAAAAAGGCAACATAAAAAATCGGTGCATAAGAATTCACAAACTTGAGTAGAAATGCCTTCAAAATCAGTCTCTCCTCAAAGGTTTTCTCTGTTTTTGGTACCTCTGGGGGAAAAGGAAGAAAAAGGTAAACCAGAGAAATCAATTAGTAAGTATATAAACATCCCTGATAGCCCCAAATACAAAACCAAACTTCAGACTTTGAGCTTATACAGTTTTTTTTCTTTTGTACTTTTAATTTGTACCTATTCGCACTAGCTCTGTCACTGACTCCTGATTTCCAGACAGTCTTTCCAAATTTCCAGATGGAAATGGAAGATTCTTTGATAGCAATATTAATAATGACACCATAATGAACTTGATTCTCTGATAGGCTTATGACAGCTTAACCCAAGTTGCTCTTGGATGTCTATCCAATCCCCTGGTGGCAAAAAACCCCAACCCAACAGATCTTGACATCTGGCCTGGACCTGACAGTACCTCACTTCTTTTCCAGTCTCTTTCATTGCCTTGCTGAGAGATTTGGGCAGACCACATCACCTTCCTCTGCTTCATGCTACATCTGTGAAATCTTAGCACAGACCTCCTCTGTCATTTACTCTGACATCTATTATATTATTAAATATATAATAGCATTAAATATATTTTATTAACATAATGTATATATTATTAATAATAATAATAATAGATAGAATTATTATATATTTACAAGTTTTTCCTACCAGTTATCTGGAGTTTGAAGAAAAAAAATAATTGGATCTTGATATTCTGTTGCATAAAGCTAAAAGAGTATAAACAGCTTTAATGTATATAAGCATATATAAAGAAATTCTTTACTCTCAGGGTGGTGAGACTCTGGTTGCCCAGACAACTTGTGGATGCCCCATTCCTGGAAGTATTGAAGGCCAGGTTGGATGGGGCTTTGAGCAACCTGGACTAGTGGAACGTGTCCCTTCCCAGGGCAGGGGTGTTGGAACTAGAGGATCTTTAAGGTCCCTTCCAACTCTAACCATTCTATGATTCTATATATATTAGCATACGTAAGTATATCAGTTACAGAACTGAAATAAAAAAGCATTAATATTCTCATTTCATGAATGATGAAAGCAAAGTAAAAGACTTTCATCCAGAAAAAACATCTTAAAAGCCTTCTTAACTTTGTATGCACAAGCCTTTTTTTCTATAATGAGATTGTTAGTGTGCTTAACTCTAAACACAAGACTAAGAACCTAGCTGAATAAGGCATTAAGGGAATCGTTAATTGTCATGCAAGATAAATGCACATTTTTGCTAATGCTTCTCCATTCACTATATATTTTCTATGTTTCTAGACTTCTTTAGATAACTTGTAAAATGTGTCTTAAACCTTTTCAGTATTCATTACTCTGTTCCCAGATTTATATCCAATTTCCATGGAAATTTTCTAGCAACAGAACACATAGGTATAAGACAGAGGCTTTTCAAATTGACAGTAGGATCCTCTTTTAAAGATTATATATGGGTTGAACTCTTGTACTGCCATGCTCATCCTGAGCTGTTAACTAATGTGAGAGCAGATAATTTTATTGTGGTGTATGTTTTCGACTGAATTTCTGTAGAACAACAGAAGTATGAAATAATAAGGTAGATCCAGAGTGCTAGCTTTAAAGACTTCATTAAAAATACTGCTGTACTTGCAGTTTTGTTTTGGGGCACAGTCTGGGTGTTTTGGTTGCTTTGGGCTTTTTTCTTAAAAAAGAAGCATGGTGTTTATTTGAGCACTAAAGGAATAGCAAAACTAATGAGTCCCCACTACCCAGCTTTATTTGTGATACTTTCAACCATATTTTCGTAAAAAGGTCAACGCACAATCTGATGACCCCTAAGCCATCATTCACCTGTATGTATAGAAAAGCTTAATTAAACCTTCAAAGGCTGTGAACAATTTGTAGATGACCCCATATGCTGGATAGATCCTCAGGACAACAGCTCAGGGCAACAGGAATATTGCTGCGGTGCAGCTTTCAATTTGAGGGAGAAAAACCCTAGCCTTTGCCTTATGGAGAACTCCCACAAAGATGAGCTCAGCCTCTGGATGAAAATTTGCACACCATATATGGCTCCAGAGACTCACTTGGCACTTCGCTCACTCCCCCACTCAGATATACTATACCATACCAATAGAGGCATGCACAGAATCTGTCCTCTAGCTAGTGGAATCTGCTATACAAGAAATGCATCCAGCCAGAATAGATGTATTAGTAAGAGAGAAAACTTCCCCCCACCCCAAATGATACAGTCATAATATACGGTTGGTGGTGCACCATGTTACATCAAAATTGGGCAGCTGAAACTTTCCAGGTAGAGAATAAACTGAGATATCTGTGGCATGGGCCTTAGCTCACTGAAGGAGTTGCTGCCTTTATAGGGCACAAACACAAGTAGTTTTGATTTTGTCCCTATTTGACTGGCTCTTCCTTGACCTGAATGAAGTTACAAGTGAGCAAATGAGCTGTAAGTCAAGTCTGACACACACCAACTGATTATTGAAGATTATCTATTCAACCTGAGAATACCAGAACATAATCTGCACTTTTGGTGGTCTGATCTGTGATAAGGGGGCACCAGTGCCCCACCTGGCTGCATCCACAAGGGGTATGTGAAATCCTAGTGCGTTCTACACGGGCTCTCTTTATGGATTACAACAAAACTACTACTTTTTTTCCCCTCAAGCACTGATTTAGCAGATATTGAGGCAGATCCATTAGTTTGAACCTATGATGAATGCAGTTGCTATCAGTGGCACTATTCTTGTGCTTACAGATGTAATTTTTCACTTGAACAGAGATTCAAGTGTGTTTGGGGTTGGAATTGAAGCCTATGCTATCAAGAGCTCCTCCAACCCAACAAGTGTGTTCATCAGCTTGTTGGTTAACTGCAGTGTGAAAAGAGAATTGAGTATGTTTTGCTTTTCTCAGCAAAATGAAAGTTCACAAGGTAAGGAGCATTTATCAGCATGAATGAATTGCAATTTTTTAAAACATTTTGATTACAGTTGGCATCTGAGCCTAGCACTGGAGAAAGCTGCCTGAATGAACTTTTCTAGCAAGTCATGTAATTTGTAGCACTACAGATGACTCAGACTGGGTCCTTCATGAACAAAACACCTGATGGCTAATTAGGAATCCTGCCTAAATAAAAATAGCAGGATTAGAATTACATGCAAAGTTACAAGGGGACAATAATCTGCAAGTAGGAAATTCTTGCTTCTTTCACAATTCAGAGTGGTTCACCTTTTCAAGGGTGAGATTTTCCTTCCATGCTTCCCCCACAGAGGCAATGGTAGCAGCTTGCACTTCCCAGCTTTTGCCTAGAAGCTGCCAGAAGCCTCACCTTCATCTCTTCCTACTTTTTCCACACAGCAGTGCCATGCCTTAAGAGTTGTGCCCTTTCTTACCTGGGCAGGTGCAATGCACAGGACTGATCAGGCCACACACAGTTAGTAGCTTGTCAGTCGCATCAAAGCTGAAAGTCTGGGTACAATTTTGGCCTGGACAGTAAACCCGAGCTTCCTCATGCCATTAGAACAGAGTTCATTTGTGTAACCCTGCTACATTCTGCCCAAAGCTGCTCCCAAACAGAAACAAGCAAATTAACCCCATATGGTGGCATTTTGTGAAAATGAATTGCTTTGTCTTCATTTCTTTTGAATACTTTATGAATTTAACCTAAACTGTCAGGCTATCCTTACTGGTAAAACCACAGGATCATATTTCAAAAATTCAGGATTGAACCTCTATTATAACAACTACAGAACTTTAGTTTATGGTGTTCTTCAGAATGTAGGACTAAAATAGCTATTTTCACTTGTGACTTTGAAAGTGTCTTGAGAAACTGAAAATAAGAAGCACAAATCTTAAGAGTTCCTAAGGTTTTATTCTGAAGTCTGCTAGTTCCAGCCAGCTTCACATCACTGTAGGTTTTACGGGCAGGCAATCTGCAATTTCGAATGATTGAGTCAGGCTCCAATTATCAAAAAGTTTCCAATTTGGATGCCTAAGTTCAGATGCCCAAAATTGTCAGGTAGTGCACTTGCTACAGTTCAAGGCATCTGTGGCTGCTGGTTGATTTTCAGTGTTTTGAATAACTGATTTTATGTTCCTAGACTTCAAAGCATCTAGAATTAGAAGTGATGTATATGAATGTGGGAAACAATACTTAATGACACCTATAAGAATCTCATGTTAGGGCCATATCAGGAAACATCTTTGGCTTAATTTATATAACAAAACAAAATCTCAGCCTAAACTCTTATTAGTAAACATCTTTGGCATAATGTATATAACAAAACAAAACTCTAGTCTAAACCCCTTTAGTAATCAAAGGATTGACTTGTCTTTAAAAGACTTAAATACATTGTCAGGCTTGTTACAATACAATGACCGAAAAAAAAAAAAATCCAACCCTTAACTGAAATACATATTACTATAAAAAGTCCAGCCCAGACATGCACTTATAGTGGTAAAAAAATCCTTTGAGTGGTAAGGACCCAGTAAAAATCACACCAGCAGAACAACGTGGCCAGCGTTTACCAGTGTAGCTTTGCCAGACCCAGCAATATCTTTGAAAAGACCCAGTCACTTTCAGTAAACCAAGCTCCTAGAGGTAAAGATATATATCCAAATACCTACCAGGTCAAAATTTCTCAATCAGCTCTAGATAAGTGGATCTTGGCACAGAGCCAGTGCAATGCAGAAATACCAGCTGAGATCCTGGAAATAGCACAGCTGCTTTAACATGGCATTATGGCCGGGCTAATTAGTCCTGTTAGTGGCACACTGCATGCTGCAGCTTAGACCCCTAGTTCACAAAGACATGTCTGAGCACCTTACCCCCTAGGCCTGAATATTTTCTCTGGCACTCTTCAGTGGGAAATATTCCTATTAGAACCTCCTCGCATACTTGCATGTCAATACATGTAATGTACTAATGAGGAATGTGGTGAGATAGTTTTACCAATTTCTGTCAGCCATTTGGCAACAGCTCCATAAATTTCATCAAGTATAAGTATCACAACAAGGTTAATGATGACAGCAGTTGCGGTCACAGTCACTCGAACATTTGACCTGGTTGTCTCATTTGTGCTGAATGACAAGGCTGCTGCTGTAGTGATTCGATATACAATCACACCAAACACTGCTGAAAATGTCAGCATAATCTGCAAAGAAATGTACAGATAGATTAGTTCAAGTTTGATACTAGCATTTAAACAGAAGCTTCAACTGATATGTTGGGTTTGTTCCATGAATTGATATTGTGTGGTTATTTCTTAGCGCAACACAATAATACAGGGATAATCAAATTAAAATGTGAGAATTCAAAACTCTAACAGGGACATAATGAAGAAAATGGATGCAGAACTCTGAACTGTCACAATTCCTGAAGATGTGCATGTCCTCTCTGATTAAAGCTCCACACATTATCTGTGCAGTACTGGTGAAACTCAGGTAGTTTGGGTTCAAATGCAGGTATTAAGCAAGTTCTTTTATCTGGCAATAGGTTCAGATGGCTTGGACTGAAGGGCCTACATGTATGTCCAGTCAAGAAAATGGGTTTTACTGGCCAAAACAGCTTCATCCCTGTACAGCAGAAGTGGCACCTAGCTCTCCAGTTGTGTTTGCTCAACTGTTGCCACAAATTAAAAAATAAAAATAAAAAATTTAAAAAAAGTTTCCCTTGTTATTATTCTTTTAAGACTGACCTAAACAGTGATACTAGGGCTTCCCTTTACATTTCTGTCCCAGAAATTAGTTAGTATCCTGGCATCCTTCATGGGCAGGCTTTGACTCATGAGATGAGGAAAGTCAGCCTTGATACATAAGGTCAAGTTCCCACAAGAAGAATTTGAATTTCACAGGCCTGTGGTATTCTGGTTTCAAAAAAAACGCGCTCCACAATGAAAAAAAAAAAAATCAATAAAATAACAATAAAAAAATAGCAAATTTTCATAGCCATAGCAGGAAAGGGTGAGAGGGTACATTTTTGTCTTTCATTTTTGCCTTTGGCAAGAATTCCAACGTACATTCATTATTTTAAGTAAAACATCTTCAGATCCTCAAATGAAAGACACTACCTCAATGTGAAAGATCAGACTATTGCAGTTATTTCAATGGGCCCAGTGGCCCAGATTCACAACACAGATTTAAGGAAATTTAACAGTTCATATTAATGACCCAGAAATATTTTATTGAATTACTGTATACACAGGGTGGTTGTCTTATGAAAAAGTGCTATTGCAAAAACAACAGAACAAGAATCAGAGCTATGTATTGAAGGTTGAAGATGAAAACTGGGCACATTTTGTTTTAATGGAGAACTAGTAAACATACTAAAAAATAATGATTTGGAGAAAGTCCTGGAGATATCAGATGAAATTCACAAATATATTTTGTGACAAAATAGTAATAGAATGTCAGGTCTGGTAAAACTTCTAAATTTTACCTTTTAAATAGATGTTTCATTAACTTTAAATGAAACGTAGGTGAATGACAAGATTTTGCTTCATGGTAACATTTTTCATTCACACATTGGTCTAAAGAAAAAACCTAAACATAAACCACTTTGAATGAAAACATTTCAAATGGCATAAAATATTATTTTCTTTCCTTTTGTAGTTTTCCTTGTGTTGAGAACAGTTCTAATTTTTTTGCCTGTTTTCCTCTTTTTTCTTTTGACTTACCTACCAAACATGCAGCCAAAATCTGATTCATGTTGAACTATCTGCTCAGCTCTTGCTGTGACAGAAGTGGTGCAGTAACACAAAGATCACAACTTTTACCTAACTTGCCCATTGCAGAAGCAATCACTACAGTAGATAGTAATATCTCCAACAGAGAGAGAAAACAAAACAGCACCACCTGGCAGTAATCTAGTTCACCTTCCACCTCTACAGTCACCTTAATCTCTTTTTCTTAGTTTGGGTCACAGATTCCTTCCTCTTAATCACCTTCCAAATATTCTTTTTCGGTTTCTTTCCCCTGTGGATTTCTTTGAAATTCTTACTATGATGGTGGACAAGGAAAACCCGCAAAGTAAACTTGTATGTATGATTCTGGAGATGATGGGCTCTCTGGGCCTCCGTAGACACCTATTTCCATCACAAGTTTCTACTTAGAAATGATATCTTAACAGTACAAGAAGAAGAGTCTTCAAGGACAGTCATCACTAAATAAAGAAAGAAGAAATTTCAGGTCACGGAAGTTGAATAGCAAACTCTTAAACCTGACCAAAGGATTTAAGGGATCCATAGCAATGAGGAAGAGTACTGGAGGATCAGATACTATCAGAGGTTTGCACTATTGTGGCCTTTTCAATTCCTGCAGTGCCATAGCAAGATATACAAAGATACCTAAAAAATATGTTTTATTTGTTTAAAGAACAAAGATATTGGTTTTGCAAACGCACCAGGGCTTCAGAAACTCCTCAGCTGCCAGCTGGTTTTAAACATTTGCTTAGACACAGATGGAAAAACACTCCTTTAGGAATCTTCATTATCTGTGTATCCAGCAATAAGAGAAAATTGAGGAGGGCTTGTAGGACTGCACAGTAACTGAGAGCATAGTTCTCTCTCCCCAGACAGTGACTGAGAGGGAGTGGTTCCTCTACCTTCACAGCATTTCTTCCATTCCTGAAAATACCTCTTTTGCCCAAGTTCCAGATCAGAAGGTCAGCTTTCATTCAGGTGCTTACTTTGGGTTTTGTTGTCATTGTCAACATTTCATCTGGCCATTTCAATCCCCCTACTATGGCTGACAGTTTCTTCACTGAGTATCTAAACTAGTCTATGAAGGACTGAATTGCTTAGAAACAGATGTGAAAATTGGCTGCAGAAAAGGTCACCTACTGAGCCTGGTATGAATGAAGACAAACAGGAAAGCATACTAGATCTGAGAAGGAAGCTATAAAACCCCATGGGCTAGATTGATACCTTTATCCAAGCAGGATAACAATTTAATGTCCAAATAGTTCTTTGGCTCCCCAGTGGGGCTATTCCAGAGTAAAGTATTATGCCATGTGAGTAGGAATAGGGCAATAAGGTCCAAAAGAAAGAACAGCCTGAACTCTTGTGCTGTGACACTAATTGGTTTTCTTCCTTCTTCTGACTGAGCCAAACACAACGAACACAAAGAAAGGCTCCAGTGATGGCATTGCTCCATGCCATCCTGCTCTCTTCCAGCAGCTACCAACATTTTTATCACACACTCAGACACCTTTGCCACAACATATACCTTCTAAATGTGGAGTTTCTAAACCGTGACATATGATATTACTAATCACGCACAAGCCAAACTTGTATATGCCCAGCTGAGCCTAGACCACCTGCTTTCACTGGTCTTACTGGGCAAAAATAAAACTTGTGAACTTCAGTTTTAAAATACCTGCAAAATACATTGCTTAAATCAAGGTTGGATCTTCTGCCCTCTCTGAAGTCAAGTGAGGCTTTGTGTACAACAAAAGAACTGTGACCAGATTTTAAAGCGTCCGTAACTGTGTAAAATAATCCTTGGAATTATTTGGTGGTGTAAAACACCAAGACCAATTGGGCAAGAGAACCAAACCCAACATTTTTTTCAACCTGCACTTCTAAAGAAACAAACAGCATGCCTAGCTTAATAAAGACAGAAGAAAAGCCAGAAAGAAAAAAAACACAACACAGTTCTTGAAAGAGGATTCAAAAAAGTGAAGTACACAAAAGAAGTACGCAAATGAAAAATAAAGAGAAAAGCTTTCACAATAAGAAAACCATTGGCAGCTTCAAGAATCCTCAGGGAAAGTACGACATGTAAAGCTGGAGGACGGAGGGACAGAAAACAACAGGGTCATTCTATAGCATTATAGACATCTTCATGGAAAATGTCTATGGGTTTGTGCCACCAGACCCTTTGGGCCTGGAAAAGGTTGTATTAAAAATTCAGCAGTCACTTCTGCAGCACTAGAAATTGCAGCACATGTGTGTGCATATCTATGTCTGAGTCTTGTATGACTGTATGCTGTATATGTGCACACACACACATAAATTCAAGATTTCATCACCTATTATGCATGTAGTGCTTACAGCTAAAAAAAATTAGTCTGTGTGAAGAATAATAATAACAGGGGTAGATGAGACCAATTTAGTTTCCTCAGTGCAATTCTATTGCACAGGCTGACAACGAACTTTAGTCTGGTGTTTCCAATCCCTGTTTAACTAATCTAGCAGAAAAAAAATGGAAACATCACATACAGTAAAGAGTAGATTGCAATCTCCACATGGGAAAGCAGAGCTGGCTCTCCCTCATCGAGAGCTGACTTGAATTTCGTGCATGGTTTGTAAGTTGTCTCCTGTAGGTGCTTACATCTTACTAATGCTCAAAATATTCTAAAAAAGTCATTGTGGCCACTTCTCCAAATGGTAAAAGCCAGCATAGTTCCACTAGTCACTAACAGAAGTTGAACAATCAGAGCTCTACACTTTACCTTTATAAATGTCTGTGAGATGTTACAGTAAGCAGGGAGCGTAATACATAGGCTATGACTCAGGAAAGCACTTTAAGATCATGCTTAAGGGAGATTTAAACATGTGGTTAAAGTCAAGAGCACATGTAAGCACCTTGTCTGCAAAACAATGACTTGTAAAAGCTAAATCAGGGCTATATGCTTAGTCACACTCAGTATCCTCTGCTTTAAGCAAAGTCCCAACTGATGGCACTTATAAGTTCTGTCTAGAAAGCAGATGTTTGGTATGGCCTCAGGATGATAAACTCACTCACAGTATTGTAAGTGCATACATATATATATGAATGACACACCTAATATGTACAGAAAATATACTTAATATACAATACACATATCTTCATAAGTATAAACACATATTTATAAAAATGCAGACATTAATTTGACTTCAATGTGAATATAAAATGTTTTTGATTGCCAGAAAAAGAAATTAAATCTTCACAGGATATCTGTTGCAGTATATGCAAATTCAACTAAATTAGAAATACACATAGATATTTTAAAATAATTTAGTCCCTAAGTAAATTTCCCATGTCAGATTCTCCTGTGGTGTAAACTGGCATATTTCATTCAATAATTTCTGTAACCAGAGGGATAGTGTGATCCTTGAAAATGTAATTTAAGGTTTATTAGCCAGGCTTTCCTATTGCTGTTTACAAAGTCTAGCAGCTTGATGATGTGTTTATGGTCTGTTGGAAATTTCACTAGGACAGCGGTGTCCACACTTTACAGTTGGCTGGCCTGCACACCTTGTTCATGTTCTCAAGTGAGGATTTTATACCATGGTCTTCCCTGACTACAGTATAGTCCATCCCTGAATGTAGGTTGGACAAATACCTCTGAACAACAGCTTCCCTTCAGCAGATAATGGAGGATGGA